>OZ030391.1:51309729-51514729 GCA_964023965.1 Melinopterus prodromus | reverse complement strand
ATTATTGTTTCATGTTTTGTGATATTGAAGTATTTTGATCAGATTGCTATTAATTTGGATAGAACCGGAGCATTATATGGAACTTTTATTTTTTATAAAAATTTTTAACAAACAAAAATATAATGCTGTCTCAATTTTAGTTGATACTTCTATTGACCGATCATTTTTAGTCAAAGAATTTATAATTTCACTTTTTTGCATTTTGTTTATGCGTAGAAAAGCAAACAATAAAAACGAGTATATTTTATTATAATAATAACAATAGTATAGTAATCATCATTGACACCGGTAGGTCATAGGTATCACTATCGCTTTCCGTATTAACATTAATTTATTAGTGGTTCTACAATTTTGTCCACGATCAATTCGAAGAGCAACATCCTTCATCGACAAAACCAGTTTCTGATCAAGCATGCAAAATGATAAGCGGTCTTCCTCTTCCGGATGGAATTCCAAGTCTCGTACTGTACTTACCCTTTGATAAAGGTCTCTTTCTTATCCCGATTAGAGTTACCTACATAGCTTTTGTGTGACCTTCATTTACCAAGCCCAAATATTTCACTTTATTATCGTAAAAAGCAGTGAATTGTTTGACTTTATAGCATTACTAAATAAGAATTATAAACCTCCATGTAGGAAGACCACATCGAAGGTATTGATTGCGAAATTATATAAAAACAATCATGGACAACTTAAAAAATATACTTGTGCAGGTAGAGAGTTCTACTCTACTGATGGTTGGACGTCAGTAACTAATGAAAGTTATTTTGCCGTTACAGCGCATTATATAGATAGTAAATTTAAATTAAATTCAAACTTGGTAGATTGCTGTATTTTCAACAATAAACATACAGCTCAGAGTATTTATTCATAACTTTTACAAATCGAAAACGACTGGAATCTGGTAAATAAAATCATCGCTATTACAAATAAAATAATAAATAAATTAATAATAAATAAATAAATAATAAATAAATAAATAATAAATAAAATAAAGAATGGCCACATAATCGGCTTTACGCTCATTGCAATAATTTAATTGTTCCAGATGCGTTAAAAGAAATTAAATTAATGCAAAATAAGGTGAAAGGGTTAGTTGAATATTTCAAGCGAAGTCTATGCTATCGCAAATTTAGCAACGATACAGACATAACTTAGTGTCAGTGCGAAAAGCAAAACAGGATGTACCAACACGCTGGAACTTCTCATACAACATGCTGCAGCGCATTATATTAATTGATAAATCAATAATAGCAACGATTACGGTACACTATCCACATATACATACGATCACAGAAACTGAGGTTACAGCTACCAGTGATGATAGTACATGTTTTAAGTTTTTAAAGATGCTACAGAGAAATGAGCAACTAAACCGACGTTACTGTGTACAATAATTATAACAAGATGCCTTAAAAATTATTGTATTATGTTTTGGAAAATCTCAGTAATTCGTCTCCGAAAGTTGTCATGCTAGGAACCAAGATTCTTGAAAGCACTTATAAAAGATTTGGTGACGTTGAACATGATTGTATGGTCTCGCAACTTTCTTAGATCCTCGATTTAAATTATGTCCTCACGTTCCAGTAGAATGGTCTTGCGGTTTTTCTTTTTAAATCTACACAAAAATATACGTATATAATGATTGCTGGTGGGCATTTAAGTATGAAGCCATGCTCATTCGTGTATTTACTCACTTGAAGTTAATATTCTTCATCAATTTGTAAGGTGACGAATGACAAACATGACATAACCTATTCAGCGCCATATCGGAAATGTCTCCGACAACACCAATATCATCATTCTTATTCAACTTTATTTATTTATCTGGTATGGTCGAAACTGCTGTTTTCAAAAGATTTTGATGGCGTTGACCAAGTGTTTGTTAGCCTAGAATACAATAAACTAATTAATACGATACTATTATAAATTACAATTACTCTACCTCCGGCGTATTCTATCTTCATCTTCCTACCAAAATTATAAGAAGTTATGGAATTGTGTAGCACGTGGTACCATGTAGCACTCTACTCTGTTTGGTATTTCAGGTTATGTTGACACTTGACATTCAAACGACAGAGAGAAGTTGCTGAATATAATATGAAAAATGCCGTTTTATAATCATCCGTATAATTCTTTAATTAATATAAACTTTATATATAAACAACTAAATTTGACTAAATCGTGTACTCACTCATTAAAACCATATTAAAACACGATGCTTCAAATGTTGGAAAAACTCCTAACGTCATCTGGCGGTTTAGTGCGAAAGCATAGTACAACTACACGCTGTACAACGCGCTCAAAGACATACTGATATTGTGCGTGCCAAATTTGAGCGCTCGCGTGCGAGAGAGCGAAGAGCCACGAAGAGCCAAGAGCCAAGAGCGTGCGAGCCGTTTGGTGTGCGAGTTCTCAAATGTGTAAAGAGCGGTTTTGTGCTGCTGAGTACGAGGATATTGCCCGCTCGCAACACTCATCCGCCGCGTGCAGTGTTACGAGTAATGTGCATTGAGAGTTCCCACCGCTAGTTGCAAGCGATTGCTTATGGTTTGGTTAGGTTTGATAGTCCATTCCCGACGTTTGATAGTTTTTCGTTTACCTGAAATCCGCAAAATTAGAATTTGTAGGTTATGTTATTGTCCGAATTTATTCCTTTCTAAAGGCTATTTTAAGCGGGAGGTGTTTGATTGTTCTTTCACTTTGTTCGCTTGTTAGTTCTGAACGTATAATTGTTCTTAGTAACGGCATGATTGATAATATTGTAAGAATTAATGATCCTTATAAATAATATATTATTAATGTTCGAATTCTCGGGTTTTTTTAAGCTACAATCGATTGCTTATGGTTTGGTTAGGTTTGATAGTCCATTCCCGACGTTTGATAGTTTTTCGTTCACCTGAAATCCGCAAAATTGGAATTTGTAGGTTATGTTATTGTCCAAATTTATTCCTTTCCAAAGGCTATTTTAAGCGGGAGTTGTTTGATTGTTGTTTCATTTTGTTCGCTTGTTAGTTCTGAACGTATAATTGTTCTTAGTAACGGCATGATTGATAATATTGTACAAAATTAATGATCCTTTATAAATAATATATTAATAATGTTCGAATTTTCGGGTTTTTGAAGTTGCAATTGATTGCTTATGGTTTGGTTGAGTTTGATTGTCCATTCCCGACGTTTAATAGTTTTTTGTTTTCCTGAAATACGCGAAATTAGAGTTTAGTTATTGTCCGAATTGATTCAATTCCAGGGGCTATTTTAAGCGGGAGTTGTTTGATTGCGGTTAGAAAATGTATCATAATCAATAGTTCTAATTAAAAGTTGGCATTATATGAAAAAGAATTACATGAGTTTTATTTATTGTCCCCAATATCTAATTTGAATCAGCGCCATCTACAAAGGAACGGTCAAAGTTAACTCTGCTACTACTTTATCGGCATAGGTAGGGGAATCCAAGGAGCATATCAGAGATAAGGTAAAATTAGTAAGGATATTTCTGCGATCTTTGTAAAATACAACTATCTTTAAAGTGGTCTCCATATTTGAATAAAATGTCAAGTACTTCTTCGGTTGGTATCTTAGCTTTTCGAGGCATCTAAAGTTTGATAGTAAAAAAAGATTAGGTATTTTAATTGGGTACAAAACGTGCAGACCTAATAGGCGTGCTGGTCGCCTAGGTAGATCGCCGGTAGCGAAAAAACCGAAAGTACGACTATGCTCTTATACGCGCTACGTGACTATGCTCGTACGTTCGGCGTGCCTACTATCCTACGTTTCGTTTAGGTTAGGTGTCTAGCAACCGCCTCGCGAAGTTTCGGAACCTAAAAATATATAATTATAACAATTATATATTTTTATAATACCTACCATAAGGTTTCTGCATACGTGTCTCTAAAGTCGAACGTCCCAAAGCTTATAAACAATCCCAGAGTTAACTTTGACCGTTCCTTTGTAGATGGCGCTGATTTAAATTAGATATTCGGGACAATAAATAAAACTCATGCAATTGTTTTTCATTTAATGCAAACTTTTAATCAGAACTATGGATTATGATACATTTTCTAACCGAAATCAAACAACTCCCGCTTCAAATAGCCCATGGAATTGAATCAATTCGGACAATAAGATAACTAATTACTAACCTAATAAACTAAACTCTAATTTCACGGATTTCAGGAAAACAAAAAACTATTAAACGTCGGGTGGACAATCAAACTCAACCAAACCATAAGCAATCAATTGCAACTTCAAAAACCCGAAGATTGAACATTATTAATATATTATTTATAAGGATCATTAATTTTTACAATATTATCAATTATGCCGTTACTAAGAACAATTATACCTTCAGAACTAACAAGCAAACAAAATGAAAGAACAATCAAACACCTCCCGCTTAAAATAGCCTTTGGAAAGGAATAAATTCGGACAATAACATAACCTACAAATTCTACTTTTGCGGATTTCAGGTAAACGAAAAACTATCAAACGTCGGGAATGGACTATCAAACCTAACCAAACCATAAGCAATCGATTGCAACTTAAAAAAACCGAGAATTCGAACATGGGGGGGCTAACTACACACCAAATTTTATTTTCTGTTTTCCGGAAAAACGAAAAACTATCAAACCTCTGGAATAGCCTATCAAACCCTATCAAACGACTATCAAACGATTTAAGCAAAAAAAACTGTAAAAAATCAATATGGGGGGCTAAGTTCACACAGGTAACGATATCATATTGAAACGACTCTACGCACATGTAATAAACAACAAGGTCCTAACAAAACTGCAGTTTGCCTACCAGACAGGTAAAAGTACGGAGGATGCGATGAGACATCTTATGGAGACCATCTGCCGAGTTTTGGATGATCGCAAGAGGTGTATTCTACAGCTGTGTGCCTTAAGCCGTGCCTTTGACACGACGCCGTAAGACTCCATTCTAAAAAAAATGGACATCTATGGTATACGAGGCATTGTCCTGGATCTGATGAAGCCTTATCTAATAGGCAGAATCCAGCAGGTTCAGGTGGGTGGAGAATCCAGTACGTTCAGGCATACTCTGGCCGGGGTTCCACAAGGCAGCATTCTGGGAGGAGTCCTTTTTATTATCTACATCAACGACCTGTCACAACAGCTTGAGGCTACACCAATCATGCACGCTGATGACACCACATTGATCACAGCAGCAGGCACAGTTGCACAAGCAGACGCAGCAGGCAAAGTTATGGTTTTCCGAGAACAATCTGCACCTATACAGGAAGGGAAAATGCAAAAAATTGCCATACAGATGAGGTGGAAGGAACCAGACAATCCAGTATGTTTCCTAGGAGTCACCATTGATGCGCGGTTCTCCTGGACTGATCACATTGATGTCTTAGCTATACAACTGAGCAATGCAATACATGCTCTAAAAAAAGTGGAAGAAACCTGTGGTTACCACGCAGCAAGGACAGCGTACATGTCACTTTTCCATTCCCGCATGATATATGTAATCGAAATCTGGGAACACAGTGCACACACCAGGACAATCCTTGCACTTCAAAAGTAAGCGGCGCGTAGTCTCACAGCTAAAGGCCCAGTGACCCACGCTAAACCATTGTTCATCAGACATAAAATCTTAATGGTGTACGCTGCTTACATCCACTGTTGCATGACCCTCATACACAGTCAAGCAAATAATATAGACAAGCAGGCGGACAACCATACCTACAACACCCGAAACCATCATGACCTGCAATCAGAGTTCCACGGACTTGCTAGCACAGCACATTATGCACAACAAATTAAAACTTACAACATGCTTCCCAAAGATTGGAAAGCAGAAACAAAAACAGGTTTCCGAAGAAAACTATCAAAACATTTTGTTCAAGTTGCCCCGTACACCGGACCTGATGGAAGATTTGAAAACAAACGCCATTTTATGAGACATGTACAGTATTGCTTATATCTAAATTACATACATACTATAATGACCTACCCCTGTACCAGAGTATTAAGTGTATATTATTATTATTATTTAAGTATCCAGTATTTAAGAATGCAGAATTCTATGCTATTAGTAAACCGTTAAAATGATTGATCAAAAATAATTGTCAAAATATGCTAAAATTAAATTATAAAATGATACCTCTTATCGTAGAAACACCCACCTATTTTATGTCATGGACAAAATGGTTTTTATAATTGTTTCAGACACTTGATGAAGATATCGAAGAACTATGCTCTGGAAAATTCACTACTCAAACCGAGCCCGAACACAACACAACCAAATTCATGTCTTCCAATACAAATAAGGAATCAGCACCATCATTGGAAATTGAAGAAACCTGTGAAGACGAGAGACCGCAGACCACTAATACGCAAGAATTTCTCGAGGTATGCTCGGGAAAATTTACAGGTATTACGCAGCTCGAATCCTCTTCCAACATTAACAAGAAGAACTTTGAAGCAAATGAAGAAGGATCTTCTCGGAACAATTATTATTTCGCCAACTCAACGACACACAAAGAAATAAAATCATTGGACGATGAAAATGATGAAAAATTAATTTCGCAGCTCTTAGACGAAGCAGAGATGGAGCGTTTTAAGAAAAAATTTGAGTCCCCGGAGAAATTATCATCACAGAATGACGGGGACGAAATTGTCAAGGTTGGCAGGGTGATCTTTGATTCTTCTGATGAAGAAGAATATGAAGCTGATAAGAAGAAGAAAAAACTTAAAAATTTCATTTCGGATGATGAAGAGGAAGACAACAGGGTGCTTATGGATGCTGAAGATGAGGCAGAAGAGTTTGAAGATATGACAACAAATGTGGTTGAGTACGATTCTGAAGAGAATGAGATCGAGATTAGAGAAGGTGCTGTCGCACCAAAGAGGTTGAAGACGTCAGATTTTTTTGAGAATGAGGCTGAGCTGTCAGAATCAGAATGGGGTAGTGCCGATGAAGACGAGAAAGGTTTGGATATCTTGGAGTTTGAGGATGGAGATACGGAGAAACTGGATGAGGATCAGGTGAAAAGAGATTTGGAGAGGATACATATGTGAGTAATTTTCTCAAGGCCCGGTTAGTTATAGAATTATTTGTTGCTAAAAAAAAAGTTGTTGCGAGTTTTGTAGTGTTAAGGCGGGTTTTCCTAGGAGCAGGTTTTTTACGCAGCGTACAACGTAACGTACGTCTTCTCAGACGACTGTCACTTTTGACAACACGCAAAGATCCCTTGACCAAACTATAAGTAGACCACCTGAATAGCTGATGCGCCACGTTTGGAACACCCAAACGCGTGTCGACATGAAATGCGTTGTACGCTGCGTAAATAACCTGCTCCTAGGAAAATCCGCCTTAAGTACCTCACATGTTTCAGGCAACTATTCTCTACTATTAATCTAAGTACTTTTAAAAGATTGTTTTGCCCAACCGTTTTCATAGAAGGGGGTTCAGTAGTTGCAGGTGGCAGGTGCTCAGCTGTTTTTCTGGACATGATGTGCATTTTTCAGGTTTATTCCAGAATGTTCCAAATGTTTATTTTTTATTATACATGTCTACAGAAAAGTAATTATGAAGTGCAAAAGAAAAGTAATGAATAAGTACAAAGTGCATAAAAGAAATAATAAAATTAAAATCATATAAAGAAATTTAAAAAAAAATGATAATGGACATTACTTAATTAAGCGTATAGATCACTGTAAAATTTAGCATCTTGCCTAAATTTAAACATATTACGTTTACATATCAGATTTGTTGAGCTACTTTAGTCTGTTAAATGAGAAGATGTGGGGTCGGTGCCTGAAACACGTCCTGTTGCGATTAATGTACATTAGTAAATACGTATTAATTTAGTTTTGGGGGTTTCTAGTTGAATGCGTGAGTTGAAATAACATAATTTTGCTTTTTCTCCCAGGCGACGTGTTTTGGATGATGATAATTACGAAGTGAAAATGCTTCAAGAGATGTTGCTTGCTGATGGTGAACTACACGGATCAGGCCGAGAGAGACAGTTCAGGTGGAAGAACATGAGTGAGTAAAAAATTTTACAGTTTTTAAAATACTTTCAATTAATAATCGGTTTAGACCAGAAGTTATTGAATTTCAGAAGGCTATGTTTTTTTGGCAAAAGTTAACGATCTGTTGTTAATGGAAACTTTCATCGGACAAGGAATTTCTTGCCAGGAAAAAAACTATTGGGGTTAAAGGGGGGGGGGGGATTATTCTCGAGCTGGTTGTTTTTTGCAACAACCAGCTCGGGAAATATCATATTTTTTAAAAAATTGTTAGCATAAAACCTGCAACCTGAAAATTTCCTATAAAACTCGTGGATTTTTGTTTTCTTATAATTGTATCAAATATTTATGTGTGAGTGTATTCAATAAAAAGTGACATCCAGCACGCGATG
This sequence comes from Melinopterus prodromus, assembly GCA_964023965.1. NCBI lineage: Eukaryota > Metazoa > Arthropoda > Insecta > Coleoptera > Scarabaeidae > Melinopterus > Melinopterus prodromus. The sequence continues at coordinate 51,506,337 of OZ030391.1, read as the reverse complement.
ATCAAAATAACAAAGTTGGAGAGCTATGTATTAAACGTCAGTGCTGTTTCCTCGTTAAAGTTCCTCTAAAATTGCCCATTTAAATGTTATGTTTTTCTGATATTTAAAAGGGCAATTGCTGTTCTACCTACCTACATACCAACACACGTACATTATAATCACGACGTGTCATTGAAAAAGGTAGTTTCCTCATTAAAATTGCTCTAAAATTGCGTAAATGCCATTATTCAAACCATGTGGTGTGTTTTCGTAACCTTTGAAACAACAGTTGCTGTTCTACCAACACTCGTAGATTAAAATCATAGCATGGCATTCACATATCATTGAAACGACGGGTAGTTAGAAGAAAAAACTGCATATAGTAAATAATATAGTGACACACAGCCAGGATGTAAATTTTTGAATAAATCAAAAATTACAGCCACAACCTGGATGTGAACCAGGGAATATGACAATATGTAGTTAAACATTTTCAGTCTGCATATAGTAGGTTTTACGAGAGCTGCAAATGATTCATCGTTAAAAAGTGTAGGAACTAAGATGTGAACGTTGCACGCAGCTTGTTCAGTGGATAAACATTGACCACAGTAAGTGCTGTTGCCTACCGAACGGATATTATCGGAATTAAATTAGTAGTGGTATAATCTCAACCAAAAATATGCTTTAAAAATCAGAAAAAATGTACAAAAGAAAAACGAAAAACCGATCTAAAAACCGGAAAGTTTTTAACAGCACAAAATATTTCACAACATATTAAATATTTACGTTCAGTATTAGAGGTTAGAAATGCTATTCTAAGAAAAGACATACTTTTTCTCTGGGCGCATTTAATTTGTACAGCAGAGGTATAGAAATAATGCTATTGCGTAATGCGTTCTAACACACGTCGTTTTATCAGAATGATCTGTAACGTATGCAGAAAATGACAGCAGATAATAGTTTACAAGATAGACGGAAAACAAAACCCTTTCAACATTTGTTACTTTCCGAAATTTGATGTGTTTTTAGCGTCACTGCCTCCTTTTCTATTACATTGATAAGCATCATTAAAATAGACTATCAACAAATAGATTGTTGAAAAATGTCATTCTAGATTCAATGGGCAACGAAGGTAGCGTACCCCAAGACGATGATGGTGAAGTATATCTAGATGATGAGAATGAAGACGAAGAGCAATGGCGGAAGATGAGGCACGAAAGGGAAGCATTTCTGAAAAAAGTACGTCCTTGTTTTATTAATGTTTTCAATATCTTATTCTTCTCTCAATACTTCCATTTAGCAACAAGAAAAGTCGCAAAACATGGAAGATGACAATGGATTGACAATCATTGATACAAAAAGCAAAATATTAAAACTGGGGCAAGCTGCAATAAAAAAATCTCTCTCAAATACCCCAAATAATACCATTATAGAAAAACGACCAGTTGCTGAGAGTCCAGAGATTAAGACTAGCTTCACGTTAATGGTAACATAAAAGTGTTTAAAATATATAATTTTTTAATGTGTATATTTTAGAGCAAGAAAGGATCATTTTTAACAAGATCAGAGCATGTTTTGCAAAGGGTTGCAGAATTTACATCTAAAACTGCTAACTTGACGATCGGAGGGCCAAAGAATACTAAAAACTTTGTGTTCCAGAGTGTCACCAGTGAGGCCAATGAAATTGTAAATAAAGTATGTGATTTTGTAAATGGGAATTTGAAGAAAACTCTTGTTATTTTTGTTCTATTTTAGGACTTGAAGCGTAAGGCTATGGATGGAACCCCAGTGGCAATAAAGAAGTTACGCCTGGATACTGTTAGTCCTTCTGTGCAAAGAAAAAATCAGAAACCGGAAAGGGCAAAGAAGTTATTTTCGAATTGGTAACAACAATACATAGTGTTAGGTATAAGTGAAAAGTGCAGTATGATATATTGGTTTTGTAAAATAGTAATAAACGATCTATTTATTTCATTTTATTTAATTTTATTTCTTCTCTTGATCATGATTTTTGTATATTGATGAGCTAGCTGCAATGCCACGTATTACCTATGGTTTACCCATGATGATACCTGATATTGCCTAATTTCTTATCGTAAGCATATCTATCAAAGGACATTGGTATATAATAATAATAATTCTAGTAATCAAAGTATTGAAGATGGTGATATCCAGGCGGGATGCAAATTTTAAGTAAATCAAAAATTACAGCCACAACCTGGATTTGAACCAGGGACCTTTGCGTTTCTAGCACAATGCTCTGCCATCTGAGCTATTGAGGCCTAATAATTCTAGTGTTAAACATTTTCAGTATTTTTTTGCAGTTTATGGGATTTTATTTTCTCCATTATTTGTCTGTTAATTGACCAGTTTGCTTTGGTTTGCATTGCTCTTAGGTTCTTGTGTTTGTCTTCCGCAGAAATAGCATATTTGTTAAAATATGTTTTACCTTTGTTTTTGTTCGTTCTTGCCTTGGATGTTTCTTCATAATCCTGAATGCTTCAGCTGAATGTTGTTGTTGTGAGAACAACGCTACCTTCTGTGAGTGCTTGCTTGTTCTAATTTTAAGGCAGTAGTTTCAATATCAGTGCGCGTTGATCCTACTCCTGGGTGTTCGCGTATCAACGCTTGCCATGTCGTGTTGTTGACACCAATCACTAACTGATCCCTTAAATCGTTAAGCCGCTTCCAAACTCATGGCAAATGTGATTCTCTCTGACAAAATATATGTTTCTTGCCGTAGTACTTCTTGAATATCTCCTTGATTTCATGGTATGTTTTAGTCATTTCGTTTTCCGGTTTGTAGTAATCGACTAGAATTTTAATAGCACTAGCTCCAATCTTCGACAAGTAAATTTCGTGCTTCATCGACAGTTGTTTGGATTCCATGTATGGCAAGTTCCACTTCAAACCGCTGGTGGTAGTTGTTCCATTCCTCCTTATCTTCTTAAAAGTTATCAAACTGGAAACTCCGATGGTTATTGGACATATTCAGTATACAGGACACTGCTTTATCGTTTTCGTTATGTGCTGTGGCCATAGATTCTTAATCCTCGTCGATAAATTTGTGGTATTGTTGCTCAAGTAAAACACCGATTGGTAATAAATTAACTGTATGATTTATGTTTATAACTATCAGTGACAACTTTTACTAAAATTAGCCTTCACTAGCGTTGTATAATAATGACAGTTCGTTCAAATAATGACCTCATTATTTGAACGAACTGTCATCATTAAACAACGTTAGTGTCTTAGTCTGTCAAAACCTACATGAATGTCACTTTAGTGACAGTACGCCTCGCCATCATTGACAAATACATTCAAAATATTTGATATAAAATAGAATTTATGAGTCATACATAAAACGTCGTATTTGACTCGCACATAACGGATATAAATCGCGAGCATGAAGTTTACACGCAAGCCGTAGGCGAGCGTGTAACCATGCGAGCTTATTTATGTGCTCGTCAAATAATATACTATTAAGACAAGACCAATACAATGCTAAGTAAATAATTAAATATGTTGTCCAAAGTTTGGTAGTTTAAAACACATGTTTTAAACATTAAAAACAAACTGTTTTAAACATGTTTAAAACAAAATATTTGGTTTAAAACATGTTTAAAACAATTTAATACAAATAAAAAATGTCTTAAGAGTGTGAAGTTTTAAATAGAGCGAGCCCTTCTTTCCCAAGAACACCATCCAAAGTTTCGTTAATAATTAGGGGCAAGAATAGAATACCAACATTGTTTAAAACAATGTTTTAAAACAAAATGTTTTATACATTTAAAAGAAACTGTTTTAAACATGTTTAAAATAAAATGATTTAAAACAAATGTTTTAAAACATAACAACCCTGGAATAAACACACTAAGATGGTTTTCCAATAATAGTCAAATACTAGAGATGTGTAACACTGCGTTGCGCCGCGCAATTGAGTTAACACACTACGGTGTGTTACATGCGCTGACACTTTACTATAAAATCTCGTAACTCAATTGCGCCACCGGCGCAGTATCTCGCACGGCGTTGCTGCTTCAGTTTTTGGTTTCAATACCATCGACCGCTCGCTCATTGGAAGCGGTGCGTGGTATGGATTTAGGGCTCAATGCCTCAGCTCAATCTGTCGCGGCATTGGGCCTGTCGTTCGGTTCGGTATCAGAACCTGGCATTTACCTACTAGTGTACGTAGAATTCGATTTTAGTAATCGCGCGCAGTGAAATGTAATCCGAATGACTTCCACTAACATAATCAGAATCTGCCTGCACTATACGCGTACTCATAAATTTTATTATAATACATTTAAATAGAAGAAATGTTTATGAAAAAAATATTCAACAAATTATATGTATAGAGATTTACATGAAATAGTTTGAGACCTGATGAGTAGTACACACACATAATATTTGTTTGAACCAAAACGATAATTAAATTAGTGAACATTTATTATCAATAACCAGTTTTGAATATTAATTTCTACACAAATGCATATTTCCCATTGCACAATATGTGTAATAATAATAATATAATAATAACAATACATATAATAATGGATAATAACCGCAGAGATAAGATAAAACTTTGAGAGGGAAATAATATAGAAACTGCCAATTTTATTTTGAATGTTTGTTATAAACAGCGGTGGCGCCATCTATTCGAAAAGCGGTGAACTACAGGAATTTCCACTCTTCGTTCAAACAACACAATCCGCACAAAAATCATAGCTTTTTCTGCTTCCAATTGATTTCCAAACGAGGGTGGTTTTATGGAGATTTTATTGCATACATAGGTAGGTGATTTTTGTGTGCATGGCTAAAAATCAATGATTTATAAATCTAAAAATAAAATCGTAAGTTACTGCCTATTGTTCAATAATGACTGATTTTCAAAAAGTATTTCCTTTTCAATTATTGTTATGCGAAGTTTTCCCCAATAGCTACATTCAATTCAAACCGTTTGAGCATAAAAAATCTCAAATTTAAAAGCAACAATTGAAGAACAATTGGAACTACCGAAACGCCATTTAGGGTACGTTCTAAAGCATCGTTTCACCGGACCCTTAAATTATATTGAAATAATAACATACGAGCAACTTCACTCAGTTAGAGCGCCATCTAGTAGCCGGGAAAGAACTACCTAAAAACATTTAGTATTGATACAAACCAGCACTGCAAGTAACCGCTTGGTGGAATACCGCTAGATGACGCGCTCATCTATATTCGAATAAGATTTATCAAATATGATCTGAATTGTAAAACTGCTGTAATACTCCGCGGCTCCCCTGTGATCACCTTGCGGCTCCCCAGGGAGCCGCGGCTCACACTTTGGGAACCACTGCTGTAACGTATGTCTAAAATAACAGCTGAAATCTATGAGTAATCTTCAGCTCTCCCAGTTTTGCCTATAGCATAGCGTTTCTCTATACTGTGCCTCGACTGTGTTATAGCGCAATTGAGTTGATACCGTGCGACAACTCAGTTCGGTGCGCCGGTATCAATGTGTCAGCGCAGCAAATTTTGCTGCGTTACACACCTCTATCAAATACCCTATTATGTAGTGCGATATAACTTCGATTGTAGGCTCCAAAGAGACACAAAATGTAATTTTTGGAGTGTTCTTGATGAAGTAAATACTTAAAATATACATTCCTTCAAACAAAACTTTTTTATTTTTTAAAACTGATCATACAAAGTTATATAGAAATAATTTAAGGGCCTAAATGACAAGCTGAGACTTATGTAGATATAAAAATGCAATAGTTATTACTTAAATAATTTGTAATAATTTTTCTATTCCTCTCCAGTCCCTTCTTTTGTTATACCCTTCTTCTGCTTCTTATTCTTCTTTGCAGCCTGCTCCAAATCAATCGGTGCGGGCTTAACAAACAAAATTTTCTTCTTATATGCATCAGGCATAAACTCCTGCAATGCCTCAGGCACCAAAACACCATCCTCAATCTGGTGCACCTCCAGAATTGCGCAGATAACCCTAGTGGCAGCGCACATTGTCGCATTCAACATATGAACGTAATCGGTTGCTGCATTCATTTTCTTTGTCTGCCCGTACCGCACTAGCAGACGTCGTGACTGATATTCCAAACAATTACTGCAGGAGACCAACTCCCTAAAAGCACCAGATCCAGGGAACCAAGCCTCGAGGTCCAACTTTTTGGCAGCGGCGTGATTTAGAGCACCCGAGACGATATTAACAATCCTATAGGGAATACCGAGCGCTTTATAAAAATCTTCGGCGTTCGTAATCATCTCATCCATCATCTCCCACGATTTATTATCAAACGGAGAAGTTATACAGAATTGTTCAACTTTCTCGAATTGGTGAACTCGGAAGATTCCGCGGGTATCTCGGCCATGAGAGCCGACTTCCTGCCGGAAGCAAGTCGATATGCCCGCGTATCGGATTGGGAGGGAACTCTCGGCAATCCACTCGTCGCGGTGGAAAGCTGCAATCGGCTGCTCTGAAGTCGCAATTAGGTATTTCTCCTCGACTTCCTTGTCATCGGCCCGCTCACCTTTGCCGATAACCTTGTACAGTTCTTCGTCGAATTGGGACAGCTGGGCAACCTCTTGCATGATCTGCAGACAATAAGAGTACATATAGTGGGTGCAACCAGTGTTGTCAGATTGCGTAACTCACAGGCGCTATATGTCCAGAAAAAAAATTGACTTTTACTAATTGTCTCAGGGCAAAATATTAAAATAAAAATAAGATATTTTCCAATATTTTTCATTTTGATATTGATGTAGTCGGCTTGGCGAAGAATAGGGTGGAGTGGCGGAAGTTTGTGCACAAAAATGAAATAAAAAGAAATGTGTAAACATGTAAAACTTTAAACCTTTACACCTAACAAGGTAGAAAAGGATATCGATTATATATATATATATATATATATATATATATATATATATATATATATATTGATGTAATTAAATATTGTTATTAATTAAAATGTTTGCATGCTATTAGAATACTATATGCAAATATTTTAAAATACCATTAAATAACATCATCAGACCACACTATTGAGATAATCCTTAATAACATATTAAAATAATAAATTACTACAATTTGGCGTATAAATAACGTGCAAAAAAAGATTCTTAAATAAAAATTGCTTCTTATTTTGTCAAAGCTATTATTATTACGTAAAATGTAATAAATACGAAATAAAAACAGACATGTTTATAGTAGCGCCATCTACATCAGGTGATTTTTTTATTTCGATGCTTTGGAGAGAAGTTTACTACAGTTTGCTATTTATATTTAGACAGCATCCTTAATAATTTATCCGTAGTCATTAATATTCTTCTAATGTAATTAATATTATTTTGTATTGATTCCGGAGAAACTACTAAAGGTATCGTGACGAACCTTCATATTTAGAAGTTCGATGACCCAACTTAGAGCTGAAACGCTTTCTGTTGAAAAGGGTCCAAAGGAACTGGAGGTTTAGTCTTAGCAATTGTAAAAGATTTTGCAATTAAGCCGCCATTTCTGGAATTTTGTTGAAATAGGTAAATAATAAATTAAATTAGAGGAAATTCTGAATAATTTGTGACTATGAAATTTTTTGGTACCATCAATAGTTTAGCTGCATGAATAAATTCTATTTCATCAAGATCAGTCGTACTGCATTAAAACTAGCAGCCAGGATATGTGATATATTTTGATTCTAACGACAGGTAGTGTCAAATGCTAATGTTTTGACAATACCTACTGTCAATATAAACTGCGTTCGGATATTGTACACAGTTACACTTTTTACACCCAATAACACGTACGTTTCATTTGGACGGTGTACCCGGTGTCAATGGAGTACAATATCCGAATGCAGCTATAATCGACATATCTGTCTAGTTCTACTAGTTTTACTTTAATGCAGACATAGCCGATCTCGATCAAATAGAATTTCATGCAGCTAAACTATTAATTTTATATATTATAGTATGATAAAGTCATGAGCCTGGCCACACCAGATTTATAAAATTTACAAAAACGGTCATTTTTCTAAAAATTTGGAGAACCGCACCATTCAGATTATTGCAATTTGGATAAACAAGTCAACTATCAAACTGAACCAATTTACAACATAATAATTAGTAAACAACATAAGAATAACATACCTCTTTTCTCATAAAAAATGGTGTATACAATGGCTTATAACCTTTTAAATGCAAACGTCTTAGTGCCAACTGGATAATAGCGTACTCCAGGAATACAGCAGGGCCAGTCAAGTAATACCCACGGCCTCCAGAAACCACAGCACCCCTTTCACCATCCATTCCTAAAAAAATACACAATCAAAATATTATTTTCAAATTTTTGCTATAAAAATTACCGTCGATCATACAGATCAAATCAACGTGCGAATATTTCTTGCGCTCTTCACAATTTCCAAATGTACGTTCAACTTTATTCTCGTCTTCATCATTGCTTACAGGAACTGAATCATGCAGGTGATTTCCGACCTCTCGTAACGCAGAATTCCGATCTTTTTCTGTTTGGAGGAGATCAGCTTCGTTCTTTGTGATTGCTTCGTCAATTAGCGTGCGTAGTTTTTTAATTTGCGAGACAGTTAAAGGTTTTAATAAGTCGCCCGTTAATGTTTCTAATTGGTCACATATGTTTTGGGGTACGGTTTCGTTGACATCGCCTTGGGGTTCCTTTTTTTTCATTTTCTCCCCAATTTCTTTGCTGCAGACGTTCTTCAACTTATTCCAGTTATCCGCCTTATGCCGGAGTAGTCTCCAAAACGCATCCTTGTCGATTACTGTATTCACAAGGGCAATATCTTTAAATCTTTTTGTTTGGTTTTCCCTAATTTTATCAGGGTTTGCGCCTTTGTCGACACGAAACAAGTCCAAATCGAGAACCATCTTGTAGTTATGACTTTCTACTCAATATGCTGATGCAAGACCACACTTTACACGTGAAATGTGAAATGTCAATACACCGGTTGTTAGGTTATGCCAGTGTTGCCAGATAGATTTTGCCATAATAACTGTTTCGGCTACAAAATCCCCATTTATTTCTACCTTCTTTCTTGTTCGGGGGGTTGCCAAATTGGCAACACTGCGTCTAGTGGTCTACTAGAATTAAAATGTTTACTAGCTGGTTTAAATTACCTATTAAAAGTTTTAATTTACAACTAACAGGAACTCTCAACGGAGGACAAAGTTTTCGGTATTCTGGAAATACTAAAAAAAATAAAATCCTAAATTGAGTAATTTTAGATGGAAATTGAATAAAATAGGCGACAAAGAACAATGGATAGGTGTTATTGATAGTAAAGTATGGGTTTTGGAACAAAATGAAGAAGAAATTTTATATAAGGTTTACAAAAACCAAAACGAAGAAAGCGAGAGTTATTATCAAAACCTGCTCCGGAATTATTTTCAATTAGACGTAGATATAGAGGAGTACTACAAGAAATGGTCGAATGCAGATCCATATTTTGAGAGAGCAGCAAAACAGTTTTATGGAATAAGGATACTAAAACAGGACGTTACGGAAAATATTTTTTCGTTTATCTGTTCCTCAAACAATAACATATCAAGGTATTAGTTTCTAGAGTTGAATTAAGAGGAATCATTAGACCTGGCGCGTTCTACAATGCAAGCTTGATTGTGGTATATATAATAATAATAATAATAAATTCTTTATTGAAGAAAGAAAACACATGTATTAACTGTTGTTGTATTCACGGTATGTGATAAAAGATCTGATACATGAACTAAAAAAAAAAAATGGGAATGTCAAGAAAGATAAATTAAAATTGTTATGTAAAGTTTTGTACACTTATAAGGGTAGATGTAACTAATCAACTATTTTAAGGGTTTATTTGTTGCATCTGTGAATAAATTTTTTTTAAATGGAATGGCTCTTTATATTTGTATATTTTTGAAATGTTTGCAAAATTTAAAAAGTACTAAGGTCCTACTCGAATCCTTATTTTTTTTTAGTTACTGTTATATTTGTCTAAGAAGTAGGCGGAGTGGCCGAGTAGTAAGGCGTTTGCCTTGCACTCCACAGGTCCTGGGTTCGAATCCCAGGGTAGACATACGGATTTTTCACTCCGCCGCCGTGCTTCGGAAGGCACGTTAAGCGGGTGGTCCCGTAACCAGTCTCGACCTCTGGTTTCGATAACTTTGTATTGGATGGTGTCACGTGATAGCGTGCCTCACAGAGGCAGGCCTCGGCTTGGGAGGGATGTGCTGAAGCCACCCTCTCTGTTCAAGGGGCATTGGCTATACTAGCCAGCCGTGTTTAGCCAGACTGCTCTGGTTAGGGACGCGCTGCGCGTTTGTGACGTCCATCTTGGGGAAGCAAAAGGGGCCAACTGTGGCCTAGGTGCACTGCTACTATAATAGCTATACCCCACATATTCCATATTCCATTTGTCTAAGAAATTTTCATAATATTTTCTGATTGGAACATACAGTTCTACATATTTTTGAAATGTAGATTTGTCTTCATGTCAAAAAGTTCACCTAGCACATTATTGTTTAAAAATCTATTGTTTTGGAAATAATTCGAAAAATCTTTCGGAAATATCTCTATTTTCTATGTAGAATCATAATAATCAATAAAAAAATTATCTGTGTAAAACATCATAAAGCTGACCAGTTTTCAAACAAAAATGCGATTATCTTCAGAATAGTAGAGTTTAACCCAATCAAACTAAGGTTTGCAATCCCGGACGATCCCAAGATTTCGGGATTAAAGATTTGGTAATCTCGGGATCCCAAGATTATTGAAAAAAGGCAAAAATTGCCATATCAAAATGCCTGGATTGCCAAAACTTACCAAATCCAGTCAGTAAAAATGCCTAAGATATACTTGATTGGACAATTGTTTTTTATCCTCGAAACTTAATCAACGTTTTAAATTTTTACCTTACAAGTAGAAAACGAAAATTATCAGTTTAAGCATTTTTTTTGTACTTTAAACATTAAATCTACCAACGGATTTTGTTACATCAAAGAGAACTTTCAGAATCTGTCCCTTGTAGCGTAACATTAAGAGATTCACAAGTCTGGCAACCTTCTGGGGTTGGCTTTTGCGCCCATAGAGTTTAAAGGGTGAAATTTAAAAAAATACATTAATATAATCAGTCTGTCGCTTTGGGATATCAAAGTTGACAACGTATTAAGTAAAGAAATAATTGCCAGACCGGTGGGCGGGTGGGAAGTGGGTCCAAAAGGAGGCCGAAGTGGCGCACAAAATTGCACTTATTACAGTAATATAATCAGGGTGGGTTTGATTGATTATTCTTAAATCTTAAATACATCCTTACAAAGTAATCTACCTGATGTGAGACCAAATTTGCGGTAGTCTCACTTGCGTGAGCAAAAGACTGTCTCACCCGCACTTAGGTGGGGGTTTTTATGTCTGGCGGGTGGTTCCACCGAAACTTCAGGCTTTTATCGGGTTCATTATTTCATAAAGATGAATTTAAGACTAATCAATCAAACCCGCGATTCTTTTACTCTAGACAGTGCAATTTTGTGCCCCCTCTTTATAAATCTATGTGTGCAAAAGCTACCGCCGGAATGTTGCCAGACTTGTGATTATGTTATTGTTACGGTACAGTCATGGAATTAAGTATGTTTGTATCGCTATTGCAGGATAAAAATAGTATGTCGGGTATATATTTGTGTACCGGTCTCCCTCGACCTGGCCGTTTCGCAAAAAGTTGTCCCTCACGAGGTGGTTTTACGATGGATGTAAAGTAACACGATTTAGTCTATTTTCCTTAATGTAATACAGTGATAAATGTAATATGACCACTAAAGTTAACTTTACGAGTGCATTTAATTAAATATAGAATTATTTTAGAATTAATAAACATGAAAATTTTTGATAATATGATACGAAAATATGACTTTAAGATATTGTGTAATATCACGACACATTATATAAATTAGTTAGTTAGGTCAGGTGCCGTAGCGAGTGCGTTCCGCATCGATTTTTTGCACTCCAAGGGTATTAATCACGTATTAACCCTCCAGTCGCGGGAAACGCGATTTCCCCGTTCAACATCCCGCGCTTTTCTGCAGAAAACTTGAAAACTTGCCCGCGTCAGGAGGGTTAATTGAATATAGCTACAGCATACGAACAGGACAACGATAACTAAAAAGAGAATACATACCAAAACTTGGTCAGAATTGAACAATAGACAATAACTTTCAATTTTGTTTTTGGATTTATAAATCCTTATTTCATACACTGCGTAGTAAAATCACATATCTATACATGCAGTCAAATATCCAAGAAATGATTTTAGTTACACGATCCGTACGAAGCAGCAAAAAAGATAATTTTTGTGCGTTTGAACGGAGAGGGGTAATTTCCTACTTCAGCAGTTTTCGTATGCTGTAGCTACATTCAATTTATACCCTTTGAGTGCAAAAAGTCGCAAATTAAAAAGCAAAATTAAAAGATCAGTACGTAGTGTTTACCCAATGTACTTAACCTTCTATGGTGCGGAACGCACCCGTTGCGGCACCCTTAAAAACTGGAATTATTAATTAACTTTATTAATTTATTAGAAAGTTTAGATGATTTGGGGGTTCGAACATATATCTGAACCGGCATCCTAATGAGTTTATGTGGGTGAAAGGGATGCTCACACTGCTGCAGTTTCTTAAGGTCATTGCAATCACTTCTCCTCTGTTCTGCAGTAGTGGTAGTTCTTGTTTGGCTTTTTCCTGTTAATGGTAGGAATGACATTATTTCCTACCATAGGGTTGGCATTGGTGTAAATTCTGGGAAATAAGATATATAGGCAAATTAATTTAAAAATAAATTAAATTTTCAAATTATTTAAGTTAGCTAAAATTGGATTGTTCCAGGATTACTTCAATGGTTGAAAAATTAGCAGCATTCTATGGAAGTAAAATCTGTGATTTTGATGGTACAACGTACTATAGTTTTCCACAAATTTCTGAGCTATGTCAAATAGATATGGAGAAGAAATTAAGAGAGAATGGTTTTGGTTACCGTGCCGGTTATATCAGTAAATCTGCACAATTAATCGAGAAATTAGGAGGCGACGAATGGTTAGAGAAATTGAAGACTATGTCGTATGTTGACGCAAAAAAAACGTTGATGATGCTAAATGGTATAGGAGCAAAAGTTGCCGATTGTATTTGTTTGATGTCTTTAGGACATTTGGAATCGATTCCTGTTGATACACACATCTTCCAAATTGCAGCAAGATTGTATTTGCCAAAACTTAGTAAGAACAAGACGGTGACGGAAAAAGTTTACAATGAGATCGGCGACCATTTTAGGATGTTGTACGGGCCACTTGCAGGATGGGCGCATACGGTAAGGAGAAATTATAATTGTATACTCTCTGTCAGCTTATTATGGAACGACGATTTTGTATTAGATTTTGCAAGTTAGGAAAACGTTTTTTATTATTATTAAACACCTGTATGAAAGATTTCTATATCACTTATAAAGTGACTCTAACAAGTATGCACATCTAAACATTTATTGAGTATATCAATGATATCTTTTGTTTCTATCTACATGCATTTTTACGTAGATAACATAAAAGTGCGTGCAGTATATAGAAAAATTATTATGATATTACTGTCAGTTGACTCTTTTGTAAAATTAGTGCACGTCAGAACTTAATCTTGTGATTTATTGGTTATTCTAACATAGTTTCTGATGTTCTCTTGGAAATGCAAAACACACTTTGTACTCAGTGTAACAGCAGCATGATGGCCATGAGCTCATGCCAAATTCAGGGCAATATGGCATTATTATTTACGAAGGACGACATCTTATTTGCTGTTAGTTGTCATCTTCAACAGAATTTAATTCCTGTTAAGTTTAAATTAAATTTTAATACATGTTGTCATATTCAATTATACAAATAGTATTCAATACCAATTAGATAAAATATGTCAGCTGTTTGAAACATCTGAGATTAAAATAATAGATCTTTTTTTGTTTTGCATATTTCAAAGATATGATTATTTGAGAATGTGCAACAGCACATTCTCAAAAACTATCACAATCTCCTGGACCAACCGATATTTCATTTGAGCTTCTTTTTGCCTTGCGGATGGTACCTTACCATACATCATAGAGCATTGAAAGCGTGTGTTCATCCACAGCCAAAACTTTATTATTTACTCATTGGTTCAAACATACACAAAATGGTCTTTACATCTTGGTCAGTAAACTGTATATGCATCAAGTTTAATACGTAATATATTCTATTTTTGTCATTTGCAGGTGTTATTTTGTGCAGATCTGAAGAAATTCCAAGACACCTCCCCACCTCCACACAAACGCAAGAAAAACTAGAAATGAAATCCAAACAATATATTTGTTTATTTTTGTTTCATTACATTCTGATTAAATATATATATATATTGTATCTCAAAGTGTTTTTCGTATAATATCATATTAGTAGGTAGTTTAAAATGAATGAATAGTAGTAATCAAATTATGATAAATAAATCAATCCAACTGCATTCCCTCGTCGTCATCCTTTTTATCGTCCTTCTTGGTGGACTTCTCACCTTCGTTCTTGGTGGAAGAGGTTACGTCACCAGTCGAGTTGTTGCCTGTCTTTTCCAATGCCTTCAGGAATTCTTGCATGTTGCCCTGTGCTGCTGCCGAAATTGCTTCCGGATTCACGGCTAACTGAGTTACTACTGGGGCTAGCTGTCCCGATTCTAATGCACTAGAGAATTGCGATACTGCCTATAAAATAAAAATTAAATTAGTAGAAACATTTACATAGTTATTGTAGATTCAAAATATATGGTATACAGTAAATATATAGGTGTCTTATAAATGTTCAAGAATAAATTACTATTTTTACAAAATGAAAATTGAGCGCACCTGGATATAACGAAACAATAAATGACATTCCATTTATCATAAGCCATCCGGCTATAGCATACTTATGGTGAAAAATGTATTCATATAGGGTTGTCAACACACGAATATTTGCGAACCAGCGGCATGTATACAGAGTCTGCCATTAGAAGTACATGGAGAACCAAATAAAAAGAGGGATCGAAAAAAATTAATTTTAGGTCAATTGTAGGTTCCATACCCTATATCTAACATGAGTCATTTTTAAGATATTAAAATTTTTCAATAAAAATTATTTATAAATTATTTGCTGTGGCCATTGGAAAAAATTTGTTAGGTAATTATGTTGAAGGTAACACATCGGCAGAGTTTTTCGAAAAGTTTTACAGGAATGTCAAATTATAAGACCAAAGTTGCACACAAGAAAAGTATTAAAAGTCGATTGGTTCAAATGGCAACCCTATCATATGAATGCATTTTGGAATTCTGTGGAAAATTTAAGATCAACTTTGTGTCTCAGTTTTAACTCACCTGTGCATGGGCGTCGTTACAAAATATTCCCGGGGGGCAAGAATTTTATTAGTACTATATGTGTGTCTGGATATGAAAAGGGACCAGTTGTCTGAAATTGGGTAATAAGTGTTTTTGGACAGAATAAGTTATGGCATAGGTACTCCAACATTTTAAACCTATTACCATAAAGGGAAATTGAAAAAACTAATAATTAAGTTGCTGATGCAAAAAATAAACTTTTGCGCTATGACGCTCTAAACTTTTGCAAAGTTTAAAAGTTAATAACTTCGCGCATATTTGCACGTTACGCAGAGTTCAACAATTTTGCAACAGTTTCGATATTAGTTTAACATTTTTAGTAGAATTTATTATTTCATTATTCCGTTTAAGTTTTATAGGTTTTTTAATGTATAGTGGCATGGACCTGGGGGCTACAAAATAGTCTAACATAGGCAACAATTCGACAAATTTTTTAAATTTTTGCAAGTTTTGGAAGGTTTCAATTTTTTTATTGATTCATGCATTGTCACCGGAAATCTGCCCACATGCAAAATTTCAACTCTATTGGACAAATTTCTCAAAATATTTGCAAATTTTGGAAAAGGTCCCAGTTTTTCTTTTTGATTCATGCATTGCCACAAAAAATCTGTCCAGATGCAAAATTTCAACTCGATTGTTCTCTGGGAAGAAGGTAAAATATGGTAATGAGCAAGAGTGTAGCGTGATATCGACAAGTGGTCCCAAACAAAAACGCATTTTTTCATTCATTTCCAAACGCAGATGGGTTTCAGACAAACAGATCAGATAAAAAACATATTAAGTATTTTTACATACACCTAATTCAGTAGCACTTTCTCGAATGCCAATTTCCTCATGCAATCATGTTTAAATTAATGTCTTAGTCCTGTATTCACTAAGTACTAGGTTTATTTCAAGAAAAACGGCATCGTTTAGCCATTTTTAATAATAATTTAGGTTAATTTAATAATGTACAATTATCCGCTCATGTATTATTTTAAGTTGTGACACTATTCTTACATTATAACATCAATTCAGAACAAAATACGAGTTAAACATGTACAGCCTTATTGTGCCTTACGGTTTCCTACATGCTGTGTATGAGATTCTGGAAATACCTTTAACTTCAGCAGTATGCCAGATAAAAAATATAACCGTAATTTTCTTTAATAAGTTACCTGTTGAAATTGGGGCGAAGCCAGTGTGGATCTTAACTGTTCCTGCACATTTCCGTCGACTGCTGGTAGATGGCTCTGGAGTTGCTCTAACGCTTCCGGATCAGTTATGAGGCCAGAAAGGGCTTCTGTATTCAAGGCTGTTGACAGATCCACTAAAAAAATAATAAGATTTAAGACAAAAAATTTATTTTTAGTGTGATCTTATTGAAAGTTAATTTCCTTTATTTAGTTATGCGGGATGTTTCAGAAATAACTACTAACTTTGAAGTAACATATGAACGGCAATAGCAAAATCGCTTTACGAAGAAATCTATTGAGCAGGAGCATTGCGTGCAATGAACTGGCTGTGTTTGCACCAACTTTACTATACAGGGTGAGTCATAACATTCCTGTGGTCAATATTACCTTATTTTTAGACAGTATCAAACTTGTGTAGTCCATCATTTTCTACAATCCAATATTATATTTATTTATACAGGATGTTGCATTTTGGTGTGATGAAAAAGAAACGTTTAGGTTGTACTTGTGCAAAAGCTTTTGTTGTTTCTCAATAAATTGGCATTTGTATATGTTAAAAAGACATTTAAAACTACGTGCTCCATCTATTGGCTTACAGATAAATAAATAAGTCTATATTAAAAAATAAACTGCTTCCGGGTTATGCCGTGTGATTTGTTAATGCTGACGTTTCACAAACCATGTTGCTCGCTTCTTCAAAGCGAATTGAATACTGAAGACCTACCAAGAAAATCTCTCCTATATACCTATATTTACACCTCATTGCGCACATCTGGAGCTACCACTCCCATGTGCGTTTCCACCTGACCGCGTTAGGATCAATTTCCAGACCCTACTAATGTCAGTAAAGTCCTCGCGATTGATGTTGTTAGAATGTTTGTAAATTTCGATGGTTTCTCTAATAAGCCTTCGTTGATAATTGACCACCCTTGCCAACATCTTCAAGTCATCAAAATTCATTGTGTGTCCCGACTTGTGGCAGTGTTGAGCAACAGCGGACAATCTTGCGTAGCCGGGTGTCTCTAATGTACTCCTTCACTCGACATTCGATACTTCGTCCTGTCTGACCCTCTTAGCATGTTCCACACTCACATATTATCTTGTATACACCTTCGTTCTTCAGGAGTGGTGTGATATCCTTTGGGTTAGGCAAAAGATCCTTTACCTTAGCTGGTGCTCTGTACCTTACCATGATACCCGGTAACAAATATTGACACACTGCATAACCCAGAAGCAGTTTATTTTCTAAATGATTCTGGCCGTGAAAGCCAGAAGACAGTAGAACACATTGCTCTATTTACTGCCAAAAAACCAATTGCGATAATACCTTGCAAAATAAAGCGCATAAATCAAGAAATTACTTTAGGGATTTTTTATCAAAAAATTTTACTAGTAATAATTGTTCAGAATTGCCCAAAAACCCTAAATCCAAAATATCATGAAAATTAAAAAATGTTGAAATTTTCATCAAAAATTATTCCAAGTCCGTAAATATTACATACTTGCATAGGCAGCTGCGCTTAAAAAACTGTGCTGTGGAAATTTTTTTTTAAATAATACCTGAACTGTCAAAGTGCTTCAGCTGCTTCCCTTGCTGATCGCGCATTATCACCGACTAATCTTATTATTTCTATCATTTCGGCGAGTGTAAGCATTATTATTCAGACAATAATTAAATACGACAAAGCACTTTGACAGTTCAGGTTTTATTTCAAACAAAACTTCTATAGCACACTTTTTTAAGGCCAGCTGCCTATGCAAATAATATTTACGGACTTAATAATAATTTTTGAAGAAAATTTCAATATTTTTTAATTTTCAGGAAATTTTGGATTTAGGGTTTTTGGGCAATTCTGAACAATTATTACTAGCAAAATTTTTCGATAAAAAATCCCTAAAGTGATTTCTTGGTTTTTGCATTTTATTTTGCCATGACAAGGTGCTTGGCATTTATAGAAGGCAATTGTTTTTTTGGCAGTAAATAGAGCAATATGTGTTCTATATTTGGAAGAAAAAATTACTAAAATTGGACTAAAAATAAAAAAGATATGAAGGTGTTACAATCTTAAGTAGGACACACTGTATGTCGGAATTTGAGACAGTGTCCGAATTTGGGACGTTTACCTTATGGAAACCGAAAAAAACAAAAAAAAAAGACCAAAATCTGCTAACCTGATTGCTGTGGTTGTTGCTGCTGCGTGGTGGTGGAGGGTGGCGCTCCGGCCAGGTCATGCAGGAAGTTCTGCAGATCGGCGAGCTGGATCGGGCTGGCAGCAACATCGGCGGACGGACGGAGCGATGTGCTGACACGTGTCGCCTTCGGCGCGTCCGGAGCCGTCGCGGGCGAAGGAGTTGTGTGTGGCGTCACAACTCCGGATGGGGTGTTCACCTGGCTCGAGACCGTTGTCGGCGTCGTCGGGATCGTCGTACGATGAGTTATCGCGGGAGCGTTGCCCGCCGTAGCTCTAGCGCTCGCCGTTGACGGCCTACTGCAACCAGATTAAGATTATTCTGTGTGATTTTGAGCAAGTGTGTATCAGAAAAACGTTTTTTGGCTTCGAAATTCAAAAGTTCAAGTTGATAAAAAGTTGTTTCTATGGACCCACATGATATATCTAGGGTTGCCAACTGGCCGGTATGTTAAGGTACCGGCCGGTGCCGGTAAAGCCATCTGAAAAGTCGCTAATGATTTATACTATACCTAAACTGTACCGTGTAGAAGAACAAATATTAACAAAAAAATGATAATGACTGTAAATTGAATTATATGACTTTAACTACAGAACATGTAAAGATTCTCAAGAACTCTGTGTTGAAGCTATACAGGGTCTTTCATGGCGACCTGCCATTAGAAGTATATGGAGAATCAAACGAAATAAGAGATTGAAAACTTGTAGACTAATGATGTTCGGTACCTTTTTAATTAAAATATTTTCGGTATTACTTTTTGATATTATATATGTCAGCACGTCAGGCCTAGTGGCCTATGGCTTGGATCGTCTCCTTCCATCTCTTCCTGTCCTGGACCAAAACCTTCCAGTTCCTTATTTCCCACTTCTCCATAATGTTCTGAATTTGTTCTCCATGTTCTCCATGTTGTTCGGGGTCTTCCTCGTCTGTTTCTGCCACCCAGTTTCAGATCAAAGATCTTCTTGGTGAGGTTACTGTCTTCCATTCTGGATACATGTCCAAACCATCGGAGTGCATTTTCCTGTGCGATGTTAGAGATCCTTTTCTCCTTGTAGGCCTCGTACACTTCGGCATTTGTACGTCTCCTCCACACGTTGTTTTCCTTTACACCTCCAAGGACCCTTCTCAAAATCTTTCGCTCCCATACATCTAGCGTCAACTCATCATCTCTTGTCAAGGTCCACGTTTCACTCGAGTAAAGCACCACTGGACGGATCATAGTCTTGTAGAGATTCAATTTCAAGGATCGTGGTAGGTTTTTAGTTGTCAGGATGCTGTGGAGAGAACCCGCACTTCTCGATCCCGCTGTTATTTTTCTGGTTAAATCGGAGTCACCGCGCCCATCATCACTGATTTCACACCCCAGGTAAACGGCTGTATTTGAAATCTTGAAACTATACTTCTGATCACTGCGTATATCTCTAAAACTTAGGTCTTGATTGTGCTCCTGATTGCATGTCCCCAGGATGAGGTAGCTGGTTTTGTCCTGATTAATCGTTAGGCCTGCCAGACTTGCTTTATAGACCAATTCCCTAACTATCCTTTTCAGTTCTTCCTTAGTTGTTGAAAGCAGGACCACATCATCTGCGTAGGCCAAACACTGGTATGGGCTTCTAAGGATGTTCTTTTTTGTGTCGATCAGACTTTCCCGCATTATGTTTTCCAACACTATGTTGAATAGTATAGTGGATAGCGGATCGCCTTGTTTCAGTCCGATGTTGCTCGTAAAATGTTTTGACTGTTTGCCTCTGTGAGATACTATATTTGTTGTCCCTACCAAAGTCATGTTTACCAGCGCAATAAGTTCTGCGGGGACCTTCAATTCCTCCAAAGCTCTGATTTTTCGGTTCTTTTGACTGTATCGTACGCTTGCTTAAAGTCGATAAACAATGCATGTATTGGGATGTTTTTCATGCTGCATTTCTCATGTGCTTGCTTCAGAAGAAAAATGTGATCTATAACCGATTTTCCCTTTCTAAAAGCTTCCTGATATTGGCCTATTTGTTCTTCAACTAATTCTCTCAGTCTACTATTGATAAGGTGTGTCAAAATCTTATACGCAGCATTCAGCAGGGCTATGGGCTGGTAATTTTCTGGTGCATGTCGATTTCCCTTTTTAAAGATAGGGCATATTGCAGCTTCTCTCCATTGCTTTGGCATCTTTTTCTGCCTCCATACTGCCAATATGAGGTTGTATACCCTTTCTGCCAAAACACTGTCCATGTGTTTGTACAGTTCTATTGGCAGGTTGTCCGTTCCAGGGCTCTTGTTATTACTCATCCTTGCAATGATTGCCGCATATTCTTCGAAAGATGGTTTGTCGACTTTATTTCCATTATAGGGTATATCGGCATTGCTACTTTGTGTCGTGATATCCTCATCTGTGAACACTTTGCCATAGAATCTTGCCCATATTTCAACCATATCCCTTTCTTGTTTACACAGGTCTCCATGTTCATTTCTCAGTCCACTTATACCGCTATTTTGTGTTGTTCTTTCTGCCTTTTTTCGTTTGTAAAATTCGTTGTTATTCTGGTTACGGTATGCATCTTCTAACGAGTCTAACTTCTTTTGGTGGAACAGTCTCTTCTTTTTCCTACATAGGTTATTGGCTTGGTTTTTCATTATGTTGTACTCCCTTACATTGTCTATGGTTGGGTTCTGTATCATTTTTTGTCTTAAAATCCCCCTCATTTTTACCTTTTCCCCACACTCCTCATCATACCACTCCTTATCTCTGTCTTGTCTTGATGTTTCCAGAGGCAACGCACGCATCCTGATCATTTCACACAAATTTTTCCATTCTTCCTCTATATTTCCCGTCTCTGGCTTTGATTTTACTGCGTGTCTTGTTTTATTCTGATAGGTCTGTCTGACTATGCCATTCTTAAAGCTTTCCACATCATACTTTCTTTTCCTGGTTGTATGTCTAACTAGTCTTGGAATTTCCTGTTTTAATAATAATAATAATAATAATAATAAAGTTTATTAGCCTTCTGTACAGAAACAAGTCACAATATGTATATCTACAATACATCAAAAGCTTCGTATAGGTAGATTCGTTTCCTTGAGAGCTTGCCGTGTTTCCTCCATGTTGTAGGGGCAGCTCTGGAGCAGGATTTTTTTCAGGTAATTTTTTAATAATGGCGTTGGGAGTTGCTTGATTTTTTCTTGGCATAGGTTGTAGAGGGCTCTTGGTAGCGTAAGAAACTCAGTTGCTTTCAGCCTGTTGAAATCATGCTGTACGTCGTTCCTCGACCTAGTGTTGTATGTATGACCGTCTCCTGTGTGGGGCATGTATTTTTGTTGTTTATGGACAGTTACTACGGCTTTCAGGGCATATACAGCAAAGACTGTCAGAATCCCGAGCTCCCTGAATAGTGGTCTACAGCTGGTCTGTGTGGTGGTTCCAGCTATGCTTCTAACAGCTCTTTTCTGCTGCATGAAGGCCTTGTACACATGTGGCGAGTTTCCCCATAACTCGATTCCATATGTGATGGTTGAATGGAATAGGGAGTGATATGTCACAATAGCGGCTTCTCTCCCCGCTGCTCGTATCGTCTTCTTGATGGCGTATGTTGTTTTGGCCATTTTGTTACATGCTTTCTCAATGTGTGCTTCCCAGGAGAGCCTTGGATCTAACTGCAGTCCTAGAAAGCGCACACTGCCCTCCGACGGGATCCACCTGTTCATGTTGTACACTATACTCTCTGTTTTATGTTCATTTAGAGTGAGTTCATTGTCTTTAAACCACCGTTTTGCTATCTCCATATTCTCCTCGGCCAGAATCTTCATTGTCGGTGTAGTACTGGCTTGAGTGGTGAGACTCGTGTCGTCACTGTATAGTGTTGTGTGGCAGTTTAAGTTCCTTGGGAGGTCGTTCATGAAGATCGTGAAGCACATACCTCCGAGCAAACTTCCCTGTGGAACGCCTCGGAAGACTTCACGCAGTTCACTGCTCTCACCCTCCTCTCGTACCAGTTGCTTCCGGTTGGTTAGGTATGACCTCATTAGACCCAGTGCTGTGCCCCGGAAACCGTAATGTTCCAGCTTCGTTAGGAATAGGCCGAACGGCATTGTTGAGAAGGTGTTGCTCAAGTCACATAGCTGGGAGGTACATTTTTGCTTTGCCTCTAGACATTGACCTACATGTTTTAGAAGATACCGCATGGCATCCTCGGTACTCCGGCCATCTCTGTAGGCAAACTGCTGCTTGCAGTAGTATCCGTTGTCCTTGAAGAATTTATTAGTTCTCACCAGTATAATTTTCTTAAGTATTTTGGAGAATGCCGGAAGTACGCCGGAAGTATGCCGATATAGGCCTGTAGTTCTTGCATTCCGACGGATCTCCCTTTTTTTTGTAGATTAAAGCTACTTTGGCTATTTTCAGACTGTCTGGGAAGGTGCCCTCCTGTAGACATTCGTTGAACAGCAGAGTTAGGGGTGCCGCTATCTCCTGTGCCACGACCTTCATGATCCTGGTTGAGATCCCGAGTATGTCTTCAGTATTTTTGCCTTTTATGGATGATATGATCTTGTAGACTTCTTCTGCGGTTGTAGGTGCGAAGAATATTGAGCTTCCATTTGTGGGCACTAGCAGGTCGTTTGTACCGTTCAGGTTGGTAGGTGGGGTCTCTGTTAGGAATCGGTTGAACTCATGGCAGCTTGGATGGTTATCAACTTCGCTACGTTTCCTTCTCCCTGTTTCCTCATCAATGACGCGCCAAACCTCCTTTGACTTGTTGTCAGCTTGCCTTATTCGTCTTTCGTTTAGCAGTTTATGATGTTTCTCTGTCTTTGAGATGAAGAACTTCCTATAACGTTGGAGGTTCTCGTAGGTTTCATCATCACCTCTGTCTTCATGGAATCGGTACATAAGGTTTAGTGTCTCTTTAATTTGCACTAGTTCAGGGTCAGGGTAGGTTTTTTTTCTTTTCTTTTGTGTTTTAGTGGTGGGAAAGGCATCGTTGTAGTATTTTAGGAAGGTATGTAGGAATATGTCACAGAGGTTTTGCGGATTACGGGCACCTGCAAGCGCATGCCAGTTTTCAGCTTGCATTGTGTTTTTAAACTTGCTTATATTTGCTTTCGAGTAAATTCTCTTATAGAGCGATTTGTTGTCTGAGGTAAGTCCGACATGCAGTGACACCGCGACCGCTCTGTGATCGCCTATACCATCATCAATCGCCCTTTCGTCAAACAAATTTGGAACACTCACGAATATGTTGTCGATGCATGATCTAGATTGTCTTGCAATTCTGGTATATTTCCTAATGGTAGGCACTAGGTCGTAGGAGTCAAGTACGTTTGTTAACATATTGTAGTCATCGTTGTCGATTAGATCAATGTTTGTATCGCCTGCCACTATTATTTTTGCATTGATAGGAAGTTCTCCTTGCAGTTCGTGCAATGCATTATCCAGCCTTTCGAGGAATTGCTGTACGTTCCCCTCTGGGGATCTATATATGGCTAGTATAGCAGCATTTATGTCAGTTATACAGATTGCAAATCCTTCGTAGTTCATCTCACTGTTCCATATGTCCACTACTTCCATTTTTTTGAACTTGTAGTTTTCTTTTAAGTATATGCAGACGCCTCCACGTTGGCGTGTGGTTCGGCAGAAGGTTGTGGCTAGGTTGTATCCTCCTAGTTGGTACAGGCTCACATTTTCTGATTTAAGCCAGTGTTCAGAAATGCATATCACATCAGCTTTCAGGTCACTTACCAGCCAAGCAAGTGCTGGAAGTTTGTTGGAGAGTCCTTGGGTATTTTTAGCTA
Organism: Melinopterus prodromus; assembly: GCA_964023965.1. Classification (NCBI taxonomy): domain Eukaryota; kingdom Metazoa; phylum Arthropoda; class Insecta; order Coleoptera; family Scarabaeidae; genus Melinopterus; species Melinopterus prodromus. Next base: position 51,481,794 of record OZ030391.1, on the reverse strand, counting down.
CGATGGTGAATGAATTGGATTGACCGCAGCTTACTTTGTGGACCGTGGGTCAGAGTAGTAGAGGGATTAGTTGCTTTGGTGTGCTTTGCTCGTGGTGGCGTTATCATCCTGTCTAAGTTTGATTCTGTTGTATTTTGCCCATCGAAAAATATATGGTGAAACTTGTATATTGTTTGGCCAGTTACTAGCATTTAAAATTGTATCCTTTTTGGCAAATTCAACTCCTAGCCTAAAGCAGCCAGATTTTGATTGTGTTTCAATCTTTGTGCATTCCACATCGCTTGTTTCGGCAAATTTTTCTACGTAGCGTTTGAGTTCTTCTTCTTTTACTTCTGGGTGTACCCGTTTGACAAAGAACCAGGCCTTCCTAGATGCGCCTCTGATCTGTGTTGCATTCGAGGTACCGGTTATTGTTTTCTGCTTTGTTTTTTTTGAGATTGTTCTGCCCTTTTTTAGTTGCCATCCGTCATTGTTCATGTCGGAGTTTAACTCGATCACTTCATGCATCTTCGTTCTTTGTAACTTTTCCAATTCGAGTGGTTTATCGGTGTTCTTTTCGGGTTCTTTTTCCTTTTGGGTTATGTTTTTCCTGTTTCGTATTTCAGATAGAGTAGGATCGCTCTTTTTTACAGTTTTGGGCCTTGTTAGTACGTCTTTGTAAGTTAGTGTCGGTTCGGCTAACTTACTTTGTTCTGTACGTCCTGGTTGTGTATTACTACTGTTACTGATTATGCTACTCTTCAGGTAGGCATTATATTCTACCAAGATTGTATTATTTTCTTGAAGTAATCGGTTTTTCTCTTCCATATGAGTTAGCAGTTTCTTTAAGTAGTTGTTTTCCATTTGAATCAGTCTACTGTTTTCGATTTCAGAATTCTTAGCCTCACTTTCCTGAGTTTCTTCGCTGTTTAACTCCTTCCCACAGTTCTTGGCATGTCTCACCATGCAGGAAGGGTGAAGGGTTGCCCCGCATTCGCAGGTAACGCATTTTGCTACTTTACTGGAGCAGTAAACACATATATTGTCTTTATCTTTATCTTTAACAAAATTGGCATGGTCATCGGCGGCCATGTTAACTTTTTTTAATGTTATTAATAATTTTTAATGTTATTTTAAGGTGGCTTTAACAAATATATGGTCTGATGGGATATTTGCTCCTCTATAAGATCTTACTTTAACGATATATTTTGCATGCATTCTTGTTATGAGGATATGATCAATTTGATTTTTAACCCTACCTCCTGATCCTATCCATGTTATCTTGTGTATGTTTTTCCTTTTCATCATGGTGCTCTTGATCACCATCCTCTTTGCTGCCGCCAGTTCTATAAGCTTTTGCCCATTCCCATTTGTTTTATCATGCAGCCTCTCTTTACCTATTATATCCATATACTCCTCCTCTCTGCCCACCTTTGCATTCAGATCTCCCATCACTATTTTTATATCAAAGCTTGGGGTTTTACCTATTTCTTCCTCCAAGGTCTCGTAGAATTCATCCTTCTCGTCTCTGTCCGCTGGTTCCGTTGGGCATGCACATTAAATATACTCAGCTTTCTATATTTTCCCCTCATTCTTATGTAACTAATTCTATCTGTAATCACTCGGTAGTCTATTATGCTCTTCTTTAGGTTTTTCCTTATCAAGAAGCCAGTCCCAAAACGATTCCTCTCTCCTCCTCCATTTAGGTATATATAGTCTTCCTCACTGGTTTCATTGACTCCCCTTATATTTGTTTCCTGCACTGCCAGAACATCCACGTTATAACCCTTAATCTCCCTTGCCAGTTGCTTAAGCTTCCCCTCCCTGTTCAAACCCTGCATGTTCCATGTTCCTATGATTAGATTTCCGTCCCTTCTTTCATATTTCCTTCGCATATTCCTATTCCTCGCCAAAATCGTCGTCATGAAGCAGTCCGGGGTATTTTTAATCAGTTTTTTGAACCTGCAGGGTGGTTATTACCTTCCAACATGCCTGCCGCTTTGTTCCATTTATACTTTGCATCGTTCACATATAGCGTTTGGTATCCTACTCCGACTGTATTCCCCTTCTCTCTCTCCCTACCTGCCACCTCCCTGATCTTCATCTGTATCTCCCTTTCTCTTCTTGTCAAATCTCCTTCCACTGTTATTTGAGATCCCTTCAAAATCTTTTTTTGCCGCATCAATTTCATTTTTTCCATCCAGTCATCCAGCTTAACCACAATAATGGGTTTCTCCTTATTCTTTCCTATGTTGAAAGCATCCTTAATTTTGGGCGTAACTCCCAAAGTGTACTTTTCGATATTACCGAAAATGGTGACAACTTTCATATTTCAAATAGATCTTCCTGTATTTTATGCATTTTTTAAATCTTCGTTAAATTTTAGGTCAATTTTATGTTACATACACTATACCAACCATAACTTGAAATTTAGAATAAAAAATACGTTATTTTGAATTTTGATACACCATATTGTGAGCGCTTCAAGCACAGGAAAATCATCAAACTCACCTAATCGTACCGAGCAGACTTGACAGCCCGCCCATCTGTCCACCGCCAAACAGCTGCATGAGCTGCGACTGCGACATATTGTTCAGCAACGACTGCAGATCAGTATCAGCTGCGCCTTGAGTCTGTATAGCGCCTGATGGATTATTTAAGTACTCGTTGATGCGTTTACAGTTATCTTCGTCCTTGTCCGCATTGGGCTCCTGCAGCCAGAAGAAGAATTTTCGATTTGTCGATTTGAACTTGAGGAGATAGACACGCCCCGTCGTGCACTGCGGCACCTTCACGTACTCGCAATCGTCCGGGAAGATGATCAGGTCATCCTCAACTATCCCCGTGGTGCGATCCTGCCAGCAGAAGTGCATCAGCGAGTCCTCACTCTGATAGACGTACAGAAGACCCTTTCTCTTATCGGGGCAAACCATCCGTCCTAAACAGTTAAATATTGTCATATTGTAAAAAAAAGTATAACAAAATATTATTGTAAATTACTATGTATTTGAATTATTATTATTTATTACACAAATAAACAACCTAAAAGCAATATCCTTATACTAACCCAGAGGCGCCGTTATATATGGGCATTGGCCCTGAATTTAAAATCCAACTATCCTTATGTGAAAAAAGGGCAAAACGTACGGCAATGTCTCGATGCCCCCTCAACAGATTAAAAAAAACTCCGTTGAGTGAAGTGTTAACAGCATACATGCACAGTCTTGGACCATTTGGATCGGAAGTGCGGTAAGGGGAAACAAGCTCGCGGAGGTGGGCCCTCCCGAACAAGTTATATTAGCGTTTTCGATTTACTGCACTAGCATCGTGCTGGTGCGAGTTTGAGTGTTCGGCTTTTCCACTCGTTTCGTGCCAAGTGTTCGGCTATGCACTGCACACGCTCAGACCACTCTTCTTGACAGGCTTAATGGATGAATATGTCATTACTTTTTGTGTTGAGATGATAAATATAGATAAAATATATAAGAATAACACCCGGGAAGCTAAATATAATCATAAATAGTTTCGTAAGAACTTTGAAAGTCAAAAGTTAAAAAAAGTTAATTCACAAAAAAGAAAAGTTAATTGTTTGCCATATTCCAGCCCATATCAACCAAATTAAAAGTAGATATTTAATATCATAATCATTACATCCACTACATTATTTTGCAAGTGTTGGAAACTTATTTTACATTTATTCCTGAGAAGCCCGGCATATTTTTCTTGTGATATTTTTCGTGTGTGTGGAAAACCGTGGAAAAACTTCAGTTATCGTTCCATCGGTTATATGGCACGGTTACAATACTTTCCTTTTACGAGGTGTCCCACTTTTTCCCCGCAAAATTATTTTCTAGATGCATATTTGTCTTTTTCTGATTTCCGTAAGAAGTTACAGTCGTTTGCAATATTCACAAAACAACTCAAAATAAAATATGTTTGAAACAATGAGTATCCGAAAAATACCATCAGTACCCATTACAACAATAAAATGTAAAATACATTTATAGGTAAAAACAATAAAAATTATAAAATTATATTGAATAAGCATAATAACAAAGAACAAACTAAAATCCAAATGAAACTTTGTACTAACTTTTTTTTAGAAAGTAAATTTTATTCTTTTAAGAAGTTTCATATGAGCTCAATTCCTAAAGAACTTGTGAAGTGCCTGTGACGCAACACAAGAAGGAGTGTTATCTCCGAAATAAAAAATAATAGAGATCTGGAAGTTTATAATAGGCAATTAAAATCAAACACTACTAGGGAATGTCATAAAAATTGTCATAATTTATTAATTCATATGTGACATACCAAAACATCTCTTTTTTTAAAAATAATTAACATTAAAAGTACCAAAGAAATTAAAAGCAGGCTAAGAAATCAAAATAATTTATGAACGCCTTAAAATCGTTAGTACAATTAGATGAGGTTTTATTTCATAGCATTATTTTAATTTCTGAATATTGCTGTTTAACCCCTTTATGCACAATAATAAGAATAGTGTGCTCGAGTTAATTCGAGCGGGCGCATTAAGGGGTTAAGAAACAAGGCAAGGCAGTACAAACAACAAAACTATAATAAAAAAACTAGAATATTTTTTTCATAGATTTTCATATTTATGTTTAAATTAAAAATATCAAGTTAACAGCTTGCGATGTGATTAAGAAAATGTATTTATGGCAGCTTTCTGAGTACCTACTTTGAATCTAATTATATGGTTACTCTAGCACATGAAATATAATACAACCAGCGAAAAAATTTCATACAAACTGGAATTATTTTTTAAGTTTATTAAATAGGAAACTTTATATGGTTGGGGGTTTGAAATTTTTAAAACATCATAATAACCAAGTGTTCCCTCTTTGTACCTCAATCCGAGGTGACATACTGTATATTTATTTGAAAGGAACTCTCCCGGCATTATTTTTTGCAAATAGTACTAGTAGTGTAATGGACGTTCACTGACGGCGATTCCTCCTTTAAACGGAAATAATTGCGAAACTATTCCATTTTCCTGGTAATCTAGATATTTTTAAGTCTATTTAATTTAGCACGTATTTTTTACTACTGCAAATCTAGAAGTTAAACCGAGTATAGTTAATACAAGTCTGCATTTGAGAAAATCATCACTGTTTAATCATCATCATTAATTTTACTATAAACACATATCTCACAGTTATTTTCAAGATCTGTTAGGGTAACGCTTTTAATGCCGGTTAGACAGGATTTTGTATAATTGAACTCGGTTCACGATTTAAATTGGCATTGAAACAGCCAGCCTCAGGCGCCTTTTTATCACGGAGTCTGTGTGCACCGCACACTTCGCACACGCCACCCGCCGGCCCTGAATCCCGAAAATATGGCTCTCATCAAGATAGTTTCACTACTACATGTATTACTGCACTTGAGGTACCAATATTAGAGTATTTCTCGATCTTAGACTAAAAACAGAATTATAAAATAACTTTAGTTACCTTTCAAGTTCATTTTTCCGGCTCGCATCTCGACTAAATGTTTATTGCCCCCCGTGGATCCTGGGCCTGTACCAGAGGCCCCAAATAAAGCGGTAGCTGGCATCTAAAAGCGCACACAAATAATTATTTTAACACCGCTTCATAAAATATAAAAATAACAACTCCTTACGGACTACCTACCTTTGATGTGCTTTATTGTAATATGCTCTTATGCTTCTTTATTCAATATAAATATAATATGACAAATCTGCGAATGACTGGCTAAATTCTATGCTTCGGAGTGGTAACAGTGCTGCCAAACCATGTGCCAAAACGCCGAAACTACTGGGTTGAAAGCCAACCCTCTTTTATTTTATACTTAGCGCAAGAATAAAATGATATAAACAAGTGATTAATGTTGTTACGCCTGATATTATGGTGTGAACGGCACTAGAATTTGAGTTTCTTTCGGTTATAATGCTATAATTGATTTTGTTTTCTTACGTTGGATGACAACTGCGCAAAATCAGCTCGTTTGATAGAATTTTCTAGTTATAGAATAATACAATATTGTTCATGCGTGGTAATTTTAATCGTTATATATTCATTGCATTCATTTTACTAATTATAGCAAAGCATCGCAAGTTATACGTAAATAAATTACACAATACAAAAGCATCTTTGGTTTGTATTGTAAATCATAGATGGCGCAATCATGCAAGGACAATAAGGTGCGTTCTCATTGCCGGTAATCGTAATGCAAGTGGTAGCCAGTGAACTGTATATACTAAAGGTGCGTTCCCATTATGCTAATGCAGTGGTAGCAGACGCCATTATAGTATTTCTAAGAGACAACTGCTAGTGACTCATGTTTATGTACATGCAAACTAATATGTGTCACTATCACGATGTGTGAGAAATACTATAATTTCGTATGCTACCACCGCCATTACCAACAATCGAAACACACCTTTACGTATAACTGGAAAGGACCCGTCATGGTCAATACGTGATGCAAATGCATTTGGTATGCAACCCGCAGTGCAGTGGTTCAGCTATCTCTTTCTATCTCATACGGTACTATCACTGTCTGCGGTTTGCATTTAACTTTTTTATTTGTAATATCTTTTTCAATTTAATTGGAACAAATTAATCAACCCTTAACTATTGCAGAGACTTAAATACATTACATAATAATCGCAGATTTAATAAAAGTTATATATTATTCATATATTCCGCATAATTAAAATTTACAAACTAGATACTATTGCAAGCATAAAAAACGGGGACACTCGGATTTGCACTGATCAAACTGGGCTTCGTAATGCCATGTCAGTACGCTAACAAATACTGTCAAAGTAAATGTTACACAACTAAAATTGTTGAGAATATAAGTGCCCAATTTCACTTTGCTGTCCCCGTTTTTTTATGCTCGCGATGGTACTCTCAAATATATATTAGTAGTTATTCGATAATTTGAAACATTTGCAGTTCAATAACAAAATGCTCTTTGTATTATTGAATTAAGGAAACGCATTATGACATTAAAAGTAGTCCACATGATGCTGATTATATTTATTCGATAATATTAATACTTCATTCGAAATATATATACATTGAGCGCGTAAAGTAAGGAAACATGACACAATGTCTAAAATAGTTTGTTATTTGAAAAATATCGTCGATTTTTATTATCAAAATATACATATTTACATCAAGCCGTCCGCACCCCACTTAAAGAATCGCTGAAAATGCGTAAAAACCATTTGGGAACAAATTTTTGCAATTTCACGTAAAAATACAGAGATTTAGGTTTACTATGAGACCATTTTGAGGTTTCTAGGACAATGGGTTCAGCTGGAATAAAATAAAAAAGCAAAACACTACTGCCTTCCGCTATCTACCTACGGTTGTCAGACAGTGACACATAGCCCACGCTATCGCTCTGTCTCTTTTGCTTGCGCCTGCAACACTTCTCGCCAGCCAATATAAAGCGCTGGACCCGCGCTTCCAGACTTCCAGTTATACGTAAGTATTACAGTTCACTGGTGGTAGCAGACGAAATTATAGTATTTCGCACCAGTTTGATAGTGACACATATTATTTTGTAGGTACATAAACATGAGTCACTAGCAAAATGTATAAGAACTACTATAAAGGTGCGTTCCGATTGGTGGTAATGGTGGTGGTAGAAGACGAAATTATAGTATTTCTCACCACGCGTGATAGTGACACATATTAGTTTGCATGTCCATAAACATGAGTCATTAGCAATTTACTAGTAGAAATACTATAATGGCGTCTACTACCACTGCCATTGCCACTAATGGAAACGCACCTTAATGGCGTCTACTACCACTGCCATTGGGCATGTGGCATATCCAGCAGACTCACCGGTAAGTTACGGTGGATCAGCGGACACGATAAACGGAATTTTCAGGGTCCATGTCCTCAGCCCCAACATGCAAAATTAAAAAAAAAACTATGAGAAAGTTTGTGTTTGTTTTGTGCCACAAAGCAATAGTTTTGTGCTCCTTTCGTTTAGGAGTTATAATATAAGCAATTTTCTAGACGGGGCTGGGGACATGCCTGATCTAACTTCCAAATTCGAAATAAAATCAAAGTTTTTTCGATGGTAAAGTATTGTGCTAGTTTTGTGCTGTTTTGTGCAGCAAACCAGAAGTTTTGTGTTTTTTTCGTATTTGAGTTATAAGAATTTTTCTAATTGGAAGCTATCCGTCTCTCTCTCTTTCGTCCGGGGCCCAGTTTCTCGCAGGCCGCGCGTATGTTGATAATAAGATTTAATATTAATTCTTAATATTATGCATTCTTTTTAATCTCATAATCCAAAATCTCGTCGGTACAATAAAACTATCATTGAGCAATTATCACTTAACAAATATTTAGTTGTCACAGGAATTTGATAGTATGTATATGTAACACATATGAATATTGTTATAATTATAATATAAATCTCTAAGGCAATTTTTCATCTGTTGGTATGTATTACTGGCATTCTGGTATTCTAAATCTAACAGTCTATTGTTGAGCAAGATTGGGTTTATAAATGTAAGTACGGAGATTGGCACTTATAGTTACACTTATGTGTAACTGTTACTAAAATAAGCCGGTAGCCTACCGGCGGTAGGTCTTCTAATGGAATATCCCTCAGAGCAGATCGTTGGGAATTCCAAAGGTGAAGTTGTTTCCATAAATATTTAAACAATGAGATCCAGTGGCGTAACGGAGTAATATGGCGCCCAGGGCAAATGTTGTAGTTGCGCCCCACACCTCTCCCTTGAAAATCTATTATTTTTAATGTAAACAAATATAGATAAACAAGAGTAAAACAACAAACTATCAATATACAGTTAGAAACATTTTGAGGCACATTAGGAACATTTGGAGCAACTTTGGTCTGCATACGTTCTATATGTATACATTTCTCGCCTGTGCTGATGCAAAAGCGTCAATAACGAGTTTGAAATCAGCCTTCTCAACTTCTTCCCGTTGAACACAGGAAAGCAAGATCGCTTAATCGATCTAGACCCATGGAGGCTCGAAAATAGTTTTAAAATTATTAAAATTATTTTCAATTTGCTAAAAGATCTTTCTCAGCTAGCAATGGAAACTGCAATGGTTAATAATATTTGGATGGCGATTCGAAGATTTGGGACGACGCTTTTATCTGCGTATTATACGATGAATAACAGAACATCTTCAGGTCGTGTTATATTGATGTTAGCCCTGGTACTGATCATCATTCTGAAGTCCAAAATCTCTTCATACAGCTGCTGACCATCAATATCGCAGTTCTTTGTGGCCAAAGTTCACACATTTAGTCTTCAGGATGTCGCTGCTAATTCCGGTACATAATCCTCCGATGTCAAGTAAAAAACCAAACTTCCTGTCAGGGTCGGTGCAAACGAGTGAATCTAACGTCCAATTCTGTGTCAAGGCGGTTGTTTCCTATATAGCTCGCTCGATTTCCTGTTTTGGTGTTAGTCCAGCATCTCTCGACGTTTTACCAGCCATCCTCTTTCTTCGTCTTGGGCGTCTTTCTGTCTCAACCTCCCACTCTTGACAGAGACGAAGCCCAACTTCCAGAGCTTGTGAAAATGTTCCTTTAGACTTTCCAGATCTAAGGCGGCATCATAGAAATTCAACGTCAACGTCAACGTCTTGCAATTTTGTCTGGACTCGGTAAATAGGAAAGAGCACTCTGGTTAGGGTTGCCAACAGGGTCATTTTGACCCGGCGTCTTCGGGTTTGGCGACCATTCTCCGGGCTACGGGTTTTCAGTTAAATTCTCCGGGTTACCGAAAGGTAATCATCGATCTTTTGAGAAACTGTTGCGGCCACTAATTTTTTTTTAAATTATGATAATACATTAATTTTTATTCTAATCATACAGTTTGCAGGGATTGCCCTTGAAAAAAGGAATTTTTCTCAAAATCAGAACCACTCTATTACTCAATCTTCACAACAATTTAATTTTCTTTTTTGACATCATGTGAGAGAGAAACTTTGAAAGTAGCAATTGTAGCATTTTTAGATTTTGTCACATGTCCAGTGAGTACAGTAGGAATTCTGTAGCGGTACGATGAACGCAGAAGATTGTATCCTGCGTCGATAATCATAGACTGAGACAAATCTAATATCAAAAATGGGTTTCAAAAAGACGGGTATTATTTGAAGGTGGGAATTTTGCTTTGTCAGAAATCAATATTCAATAATGATACATTAATTAACAAAATATGTTTTGAACTTTCGTTGATTATTTTAATATGTATGTTGTTCAGATGATAAGAATTGTCCCAACAATATGTTTGAGTTTGTCCAAGGCAGTTCACAGAATAGTATCATACTGGTCTGTCATAAAACAGTATTTTTTAAATCATGGAGATGACGACAGCATTACCTTTATATGCAAATTGTATTATTAGTTGGACTATATATTTACAAAGACTGAGAGATATAGTTATCATTTTTGACTAGACACATTTATTATGGGGGTTTATACAAAACGCCAATATTGTCGGTTTTAAATGAAAATTAAAAATTAGTTAGTGTACGTGTAGATAATTATTTCAAGCAAAAATACATGATCCCTTTAAAAAGTGCTCTCAGTACATCAAAATTATGCTTGGTTTAGGTGGTAATATTGGCATATTGTCTCATGTTTGTTGTGTCATAAAAAAATCGACAATAAGAGGCAGAAACGAAAAAGAAAACGAACACTAGTAGACATTAGTTGAAATAAATTAATTTACTAGTAATTAGCATCTAGATCTCATCGTTTTCTACACTACCTATAGCCAAATTTCACACTAAAGCTTTACTAAAAAATATGTATCGAAGCCGCACATTTTTGTGGCGGCTGTTATTAATTTAAACTTATGTTCCATAATATAATTATTTTTCTCCGGGTCAGCTAAGGCACAATGTTGGCAACCCTAACTCTAATTCAAAATCCAAGTACAGTAAAAAATTCGGGAGTTAATATACGTATGTACAGTTGCCTGGCGTCTCTTCTTGTGTGTGCGATCTCCGTGGCACCATCCTTCATGTTCTGAAAGACTTGCAGAATCTCGTCAAGGTGCTTATTTATGGGCTTCACAGCTTCCACCCTTGCACTCCATCTAGTTGTAGACTCCGATTTTACAACTGTGGGCACTGCGATTTTCACCTGTGCGTACACCAACCAAGTTGAGCGTATGATTATCGCAGTTCACGAAAACTACCAGATTGTTCTTCTCGATGATCCTTTGTTGAACACCACCTATGTGTCCCGCCATCGAACCAGCGTTGTCATAACATTGTGGACGGCAAACCTGCAGGTCCAGACCATATTTCTCCAATAGGCTGGAGACGGTCCCAACTAAGCTCTCAGCGTCAATCAGACTTATCTGGACAAAGCCTAGGAAGGATTCTACAGCGCGCACCGGTTTCTTCTCAAAATCCACGTCCACATACCGCACTGCTTCTGAAACTTGCTCACGATGTGCTTGATGAGGAGTCGAATCAAACGTGAGACGAAAGTACTTCGCTTGACGAATTTTCTTGAGTATATTTTCACGAACAGTGGACGCCATCTAATGGATAAACTCGTTCTCTATGGTTGCTAAAAGATACGATATCTGAACAGGCCTTAAGAGTCAGTCAAAGTCGGGACTCGAATTTTTTTTAAGATGCTTAAAAATTATGCGCTGCCGAGAGGGCGCCACGGCGCCCTTTCGGCTACGGCGCCCAGGGCGCGTGCCCTGTCTGCCCTACCCTAGTTACGCCACTGAGATCAATGGGATTAAGAAAATGGTCACAATTAAGACAAGCCATAAACATAATATTTGTTATCGGAGAAAAGTATACCTACCATACTTTACCCTCTTACGAAAATGAGAGCCGTATCTACAAAAAAGTTACTGAGATATGTTCTGTTCATTTATAACGACATATTAGCCTATTTAGTTGGTAGCGTAAATAGTGAAAAAACTCATTACCTTTTATTTGGAAATACAAAAATATACAAAAAATTAAGAATCGACACTATATTCCTTAGAAGAACAGAACTGCTGTAAGTACATATATAGAAATTTAGTCAGTCCCGATTGGCCAAATCTTATATTAAATCTTGTTGACAAACATCATACCTACTGAGTTTTTGCGTTCATAATTGTATTACATACAAAAATGTTATTTCTAGTTATAGAAATGCAGCACATGATTAATCTGTTTTTGTACTTTAGTCGAATTGATTTTAATTGATTTTAAATTTGTTAAAAAAATAGTCCCTTAAAATCACCGGCACTACTCCATATAAACAAAACTGAAAATTGTTATTATCGGGTTTCTATCCAACTAAAACAATTATTAACTTTATTGTTACTGAAAACATAAAATAAATACATAAATATTTCACTCATATTTTTAGACGTTCCTCTTAAATCTATAAAAAGGCTTACACTATGAATAAATAGTAAACAACAGAAAATTCAATGACAAATTAAGAAAAAAATCCATTATTGGAAATCAGTGGAAAAAACGGTCGGATAGAACGTGTGTTTTAGTTAGCTTTTTAACAATTTGTTCAGATATACTTTCTTTCTTATTTCTGTATCTACCACAATGCACAACTAACTATGCTATTGGGACCTATGAATGTTATATTCTTTAATTCAATTAGTATTCTTTAAAAAAATGTAAAAAGAACTTTAAAATAAAAGAAGGACAAACATAAACTAAGAAAGCTAGCTTCAAGTTTATTTTCTTGTACCTGTTTCCATGTTGACAACGATGATGGAATAAACATTTAAGATGCAAGTTTGTTTCAACTCAGTAAATTTTCTGCGCTCGCATGTTTTTGGAAGAGGTCTGGCATTGTTGAACATTTAATTCAACGTCACTAACAATTGCAATTTTTCAATTCCAGATTGAACCAAAAACGGAATTTATATATATGTTACCGGCAAAACCCGTTTTCTGGTAGAACCAGTTTAACCTAGCTTAAACTAGTTCCGACGAAGCGCGTTAGGTCGAACTAGTTTAACCTAGGTCAAACTAGTTTAACCTGGTTTATAAACGCATACTTTAGGTCAAACTGGTATGGACTAAGCCAAACTCATTTCGATTAACGGTATTGAAATGTACTATTATACCGGGTGATCCACGCTGAAATTTGTGGAACAAGACGAATGAAATTTGGATAGCTATAATAGACTAAAAATTAAAATTTTTGGGATATACTTGATGTTAGTAAGACTTTGTCTTTTTTCCCGAATGGACAATTTTTTACTTTGTGACATAAGGGGTTAGGAAAAACAAATATAGGTGAAAACATATTATAACTTGCTTAGCATGAGCCTGTAGTTGTTGTTGACTTTATGAGAGTTTGTTTACTGTTAACAGCATGAATAGTCTTATGTTTATTTATATTATTTCTATTTTTTAATAAATTCATAATAAAGTTCTGTTCAGTTTACTAAATTATTTTTTAGAAGACCCCTAGTCACTGCTCAGTTTAACGAAGATAGTTTGCGTTATAAATTTTATTTGTCATTTGCATTTGAGTTTGACACCTACTTTCACTAAAAAATGCGACCCACTCCGTCAACTAATGTTTACTATTTTTCATTTATGGAGACAGACGGTGTTTGGGCTCTTTAAATCACCATAAGTTACGAATAAACATCGCAGATGTAACACCAGCCAATCAGCTCGCTAGTACAATTTATTAATTGTGGAATTATTGATCTTGCGCCTTCTAATCGAGGTACTCATTACTAATCATTGGGCCTGTCCAACCACATCTAGCAGAAATCGCTAGCGCTAGCGACGCCGTCGGACCGGCTGAACGGTTACACGAGAAGTCTATGGGGGCGTTCAGCCGTTCCAGCCAAAGTTGCTTGCGCTGCCGGCGCCGCGGTGGCTGGACGGTCAGATACAAATACATGTATTTACGCTTAGAGCTGAGTTTCCAGCGCTTTCGCTCAGCACAAAGCGTAAATACATGTATTTGTATCTGACCGTTCAGCCGCCGCGGGCGCTTAGTCTCGGCGCCGGCAGCGCAAGCCGCTTTGGCTGGAACCGGCTGAATGCCCCCTATTATCTCCGCTTGTAAGATGGCGACCGCTTAGTGTCAGCGCAAGGTCAGCGCTAGCACCGCTTAGCTAGCGCTAGCCAGCGCCCGATGTGGTTGTACAGCCCCATTACATTTTTGGTTCAGCAAATCATCACGATTGAAAAAACCGCTGACAAAGTATAGCCTGCAGTTTACAATGTAAAACACGACGTCATTTCCGGAAAACCCGGAATAACAAAAAATGTCAATCGATGTGTTTCGCTTTTAGAATATCATCCCTATTGAAATGACTGCATGCAAAGTATAGTGAGCAGATTGCAATTTTAAAGATACTTAACGTCCATTCCGGAAAAAATACAAATCATACTAACATTTAGCTTATCACACAAATTTTTTTTTTTTGTCTGTCATAGCTATCCAAATTTTATTCATCTGGTTCCACAAATAACAGCGTGGATCACCCGGTATTATAGTACAATTCAATACCGTTAATCGAAATCAGTTTGGCCTAGTCCATACCAGTTTGACCTAAAGTATGCGTTTATAAACCAGGTTAAACTGGTTTTACCTGAAACCGAGTTTTGCCGGTAACAAATTATACAAAATCCTTGCGAAACGCAGTTTAGGGTTTTATGACAATAAAAAACAGTTACTCAACAGCTGGCTGTTTTCGATTTCTAACAAATTAAAATAACCCAAATATCCTTCAAATGTGTTCACATGTGCTACACAAGTGGTTTATATAAATACCGGATCGTATATTAAAAAATTTTTCTAAAACTAGTATCTTTTACTAGCGTAGATTTAAGAACATTTACACTAATTTTAGTTTCTGTAAAAACCAAAGTGGGTACTCATAATCCATTTCTTAACCTTCTGAAGAACTATCTCGCAAATGGTCAAGGTTTAATTGCACGGTATTACTTTTCTTATTATTAAATATGATGCTCAATCATGTTTTCAAATATTTACTTGGGACGCGGAATGGATCACCCAGCATGCAAATAACGTTAAATGTGCTTTTGACGTATTTTCAGACGCATAACTGGAAAACGCCAACTTAAAGGTACTTAAAGGATGCATACCTATATATATATATATATATATATATATATATCATTTTATGTAGAGAATTAAAAGATCTAAGAGTTTCGTACAAAATTCATTGTTGTTCAATCAATAAAAAATCTGAAGTGGCTAGGCACATGAGTTTATCATACTATATATAAAAATAATAGTTTGGCTGCCTGAAATTTGATCGAGATCGGTCGTGTCTGCAATAAAATAAAACTGTTAGCCAGGATTTGACAGATAAGTTTATACTATAGAGTATAGACAGTAGGTATTGTCAAAACATCAACGTTTGATAATACCTACTGTCAGTAGAATAAAAATTATTGTCAAATCCTGGCTAACTTGCTTTATAGTAATGCAGACACGACCGATCTCGATCAAATAGAATTTGCTCATGCAGCTAAACTTGTAATTTAAACAAAAAATGTCCTAGAGATAAATTATTCAAAATTTCCTCTACTTTAATTTATTATTTAAATATTTTGATGAAATTTCAGAAGTAGCGGCTCAATTGCAAAAGCCTTTAAAAATGCTTAGAGGAGACATCCAGTTCCTTTGGACCCTTTTGAACAAAAAAGCTTTTCAGATCTAAGTTTGGTCATGAAAGTTCTAAATATGAACTTTCGTCCAGATACTTTTAGTAGTTTCTCCGAAATCGTCGCCACAAAAATCGGAAGGGTTGTCGAGTAACCATCTCAACAGTATTGTCGATGTGATTAATGAATCACAAAAAGGATATTATTTCAACTGCACTATTAATGAACACGTTACCAATGCTTACGTTGACACGGGATGTGGAGCTGTGCTTATCGGAGAAGAAAATATAAAGGTATGGAATTTGGAGATAAAGCCTACCAATACAAGTGTCTAGTGTCAAAGTGTCTATAAAGATAGACCGCGTAGCAGGTGTTGCAACTGCTTTTATCGTGCCGAACAATATACAAGACGTGCCAACTATGATTGGACAGTCATTTTTGAATCAACCAGGAATATAAATGGTAGTTATGGGCGAAAAAATGAGGCTTATAAAGAATAATGACCTCAGTACTGTTCTAGATGTTCCTCCCAGAAAAATTCCACTTTGGGCTAAGGAATGCTGTGTAATACCACCAAGGGAAGTAGATGTCGTCGTTGTGACATCTCGAGGAATAACGAATGGAGATGGTTTCGATCAAGGCGGATACCGACCTAACCCTGGGCGAGAGACAACATGGACAGATGTGTAACGAATGGAGAGAATGGATTCGTCACCATTGGTAATTTGTCTTCATAAGAAATAAAATTAAGGTTAGTGACTCTTGTATTTTGGCTAGGGGTGTGGATTATTACGCAGATATTAATTCCTCAGTCAATTTTAACGTAATCTAATGTACTAATGTTTCTAAACTCAGTGAATTATTCACTATTTTTGATATAACGTGTAATGATCAATTAAGTGAAGTAGAAGTGGAACAGTTGCTGGATTTCATCAATGAATTTAAATATTGCTTCACTCAGAGTGCATGTCAGCTTGGTAGAAGTAGTATTCTAAAAATGGGAATTCATTTGAAAGACGATAATACAGTTGTTTATCGATCCTAGCGATTATCGCACAACGAACGTAAAGTTGTAAGAGACATTGTAACGGATCTTCTAGACAACGGAATCGTCCGAGAGTCAAATTCACCCTATACTCGAATCCAGTTATACTTGTTAAAAGGAAGAAAGGCGAACAACGAATGTGCATTTATTATAGAGTCCTGAACGCGAAAACGACCAAATACCGATTTGCATTACCGCCGTTGATGACGGTCCGGAAAAGTTGAAAGACAGTTTTACTTCTTCACGAATTTAGATTTAGCGAACGGGTATTATCAGATTTTAATGGAGCATCAGTTTCTAAGACTGCTTTCATAACACCGGATGGGGATTACGAATACATCAGCATGTCATTTGGACTTGCAAATGCACCTGCGGTATTTCAACGAACCAGTACGACAATTTTTGGGATTAGCTAGTTACTTTCGTAAATATATAAAAGGGTTTGCCACCATCGCTAGACCACTGACAAGTCTAGCCAAAAAGGATATTCCATTTAAGTGGAAAGAAGAACAGCAAACATCATTTGAAACCCTTAAGGAAAAACTGGCATCAT
This sequence comes from Melinopterus prodromus, assembly GCA_964023965.1. Taxonomy (NCBI): domain Eukaryota; kingdom Metazoa; phylum Arthropoda; class Insecta; order Coleoptera; family Scarabaeidae; genus Melinopterus; species Melinopterus prodromus. The sequence continues at coordinate 51,464,576 of OZ030391.1, read as the reverse complement.
AGTCGTGATTAGCAATATACGACTCTGAATTAGCCACTGAAGTGCACACGGACGCTTCTAAAATGGGCATAGGAGGTATATTATTAAGACGATAGAAATATAACACATTAAGGCCAGTATGTATTTATCATTCACGAAAGATTACAAAAGAAGAGCTAAGGTACCATTCATACGAACTGGAAACCTTGGTAGTTGTAAATTCTTTGAAACAATTTCGTGTTTAAATATTGTGGGTAGGTATATTTTCCAAAGTAATCACTGATAGTAATGCTATCAGAACGACCCTTACAAAGAGAGATTTGATTCCAAGAACTGGCAGATGGTTGTCGATTCAGGAATTTACCTTTGACATCGAATACCGACCTGGACATAGAATGGCGCATGCGGACGCACTGAACAGAAATCCAATTGATTCCATGTTTTGTGATATTGTCGTCTCAGAAGTTAATATAACTGAAAGTGAGTATTAAAGTGTGTATTATGTGCTCAATTAAATGACGATAGATGTAAAACAATCATAGAAATTTTATCATCAAAACCTACGGATCGCGAAGAACAAGAATTACACAAGAGTTAATAGTATGGAGAACAATCGACTCTACCGTAAGGGCCTTTTCACACGGGACACGGCGTCCGTGCGTTTTTATACCTGTACGGTTCGAAATGTATGAGATTAAATGATAGCTTTCACACGTACCGTGCCGTCGCCGTCCACCAAGAAGGCACGGATTCCGTGCCGACCTTTTCACACGGGGCACGGCGACCGTGCGTTTTTGTCCATGTACGGTTCGAAATGTATGAAATTAAATCATAGCTTTCACACGTACCGTGCCGTCGCCGTCGACCGTCTGGTCGCCGTGCCTCACCAACGAAGGCACGGATTTGGTACGGCAATCGTCCGCTCGAAAATGCATTGAGTTAAATCGTAGCATTCACACGCACCGTGCGTTTTTCACACGGTTTGTATTCTTGCACTGGTAATAGGTATATATTAATAACAAATACAACGCCAAAAGTATCCTCATAATATCAACGTACGTTGTAAAATCGCTAATTCTACTAGTTTTCGTCATACGTCGATAGCCATTGCATCAATTTTAAATAATGGAGTAGCCGTTGTTTTTTTAAACCAAGTTCTTTTGTTTCTGTTCTAATTACATAAACTGGTGGTAACTTACATATTTGTGATTATGATTATGTATCATTTTTGATTATGTTTGTGATAATAGGTTTGTTCGAGCAGCAGTAAAAACAATTGGGTATTCTTCTGCGCATGCGCAATGATGGTTTTAGATGGGCAAAACACCCATTCTGCATGCGCAGAAGTAAGAATAAGTGCTTTATGCACCTATTTTGGTGTTGCTCGAACAAACCTACTAATATACATAAATTAATTAACAAAATTCTTTTCGTTTCTTTTGATTCATTTACGTTATGGACCAATTGCTTCACATTACAAAAAATTTCTTAATCCCTTCAATACTACAGCATAATCACGCTAATATTATATAGGTGCTTGGACATAGGTCTAAAAATAAACCTAGGTTCAGATTGCAAGGGAGTGGAGTGTTCGAGGGCGTTTGGTTTCGTACGGATTAGCTAGAATACATTGTATTTCCAATCATGGGCGCCGTTACATATGGGCAGGGGGGGGGCGCGTGCCCCCCCCCCCTGGATTTTGAACCCATCTATATCCAAACTATTCGGTGATATATGGGCGTTTGCCCCCGTACTGAATTAAAAAAAATCCTACTGACATTTTATATAGGTACTATAGTATATTGTGTAGTAAGACAAGAAACTGATTCCTAATCGAGGCTGGGCACATTTTGAGGCCCCGAAATCATTTTTTGCGCGGCGCACACATCATTTTTATGCTAATGATGACTCTGCCGATTATAATCATCACCAATGTCAGTTTCATTAGATTGTTTACCTCCAGTTTTCGTCGTGAAAGAGTCACGAGTCAGTGCCAAGTTTACGGTTTTGTGCTTTAGTCCAAACAACGCTTTTATTTAATCATACTTATTAGGTTAAATTACAGTAGAAGGGCGATAATCTGAACCTTGATAATCCGAACGTTCGCTAATCCACCCAAAAAATCAACACCCAAAAAGAAACAATAATAAAATAAACCACTGAGTAACCTAGAGAACTTTGTTTTCGGTTCCTGTTTACAGAAAAATGTTGTTTTTGTTTTATATCTTCTATTCACTACTCGTGCAATATTTAATAATCCGAATCACCTTCGGTCCCAAGTAGTTCGGATTATCGCCGCTCTACTGTAATAAATAAATAAGAAATAAATCATAATTAATAATAAAAAAGTTTAAATAGATCCCTTCGATATCGGTAAATTGCTTCAATATCCCTTCGATATGCTTCGATATCCCTTCATATCGCTTTGATATCCCTTCGTTATCCCTTCGATTTTGACTTTTTTACATTCTAATAGATTATGAAGAGCGGAATCGAAATGTGTTGGTTTTTTAAGATTGAACTTCTATCCAATCTTATTTTCTGCTATTTAGTTGCAATATTTGGTAATCCGAACAATTTGATAATCCGAATGACTTTCGGTCCCAATTAGTTCTGATAATTGACGCTCTACTGTACTTCGCACCTTTTTGCACTGTTCAGCTGTTTATCTAAAATATAGTGGGTATTAAAAATAAGTGTATAATATAGGTAAAATATACTGAACTTATGATATCGAACTCATGTTCACACGCCTGACACCGTTTAGGTACTGCATAATAATAATAATAATAATAATAATAATAATAATAATCCACGCCTTAACATCCCCCAACAGCTTTCGCCACTACGGGGGCATCGGCAGGCCCGAATTATCATTATTATGGCCCGCGTCTATGGCACGTCTTAAGTTGTTTGGCTTTCAGCATTCGCCGTGGAGTAAAGGAAAACCACAGAAAAACCTTTACTCTGAAAGCAGAGCTTTAATATATTATAGAATATATAAATAATGTGTATGTAAAACTTTATATGTTTAACGTCTCTATGAAGAATTCAAGATAACCCAAATTTGTCAAAATTGGTATCAAAATTACAAAACGGTTGTCATTAACTCCTTTCACAGACGATAAATAATAAAAAAAGTCACACAAATGTTATTTGACTTTAAAAGTGCCGTCCTATGATACATGGCACTATTTTTCCTATGCTGTTTGTAAAATTGGTTCAATCTTCCGACTCTCTCCAACGTTCAAACAATACATTTCCGGACATGAGTTCATTCAAAAATTTGTCTACTGTGGTCATACAGACCATTCATAGCTTATATATAACAACAAATATTATTAACTAGTTAACTTAGTATTGTCGCCGTTTAAGTGTTTACGTATAATAGTAATGATAGTACCTAATGTTGAATTTCGTTGTCGATAATAATCGTTATCACAGAATTATCAAATTTGTCAACTTTTCTTTATATTTAGTCATTGTTTTTCGTCCATTTTAAAATAATATTTTCACCTTTTATTGTTTACCAATTTCTTATTACTTACTTTTTGTTGGATGCTCGATTGATACGATTATAGAGTTAATATATCAATTGTGTTCATTTGGTGCCTGTATTTTTAGCTTTGAAAGGTGCCAGTTGCTCATTATACATTAGCCCTTGCTCGATGAACACGAGCTGAAAATGCTTATAAAAAATGAGCAATGTTTCCTCCAAAATATTCCAAAGTAATAAAAAAAAAATCAATATTGGTTGGCAATCAGACCAAATCTAAAATTTTAGGATAAAAGTTCAATGATTCTGAAACAAAAATATAAATACAAATAATATTCTTAATAAAAATTATTAATTACACATTAATAAACGATAAAAGGCAGCAAATTTTCTTGCAATTCACTTAATATCAATATGCCATACATAAGTTGCCGAGCATACAGGGGTATCAACCGCGGCTAATGACATAAAATAATGTGTAAAAAATGACACAACCATAAAAGCAACAGAGATTTTCAGGGTGCATGCAATTTAAATTTGACGAATAATATGGGCTATTGGGTATTCTTTTATATTTTTTATATTTTTATGTTTGTTGTGTGTCAATTTTAGAATCCTAACTAATAAATACGAATATGTCTCTATCAGTGCCATTTATAACAAATCAAACAACGAAAACGCTATAAAATAATTAATAGTATAGTCACCTTTTATTACTAAAAAAAATCTTGCCCCCCCCCCCCCTGGAACATTTTGTAACGGCGCCCATGTTTCCAATTGACATTAATACTCACTGTTATTCGTATATCATCGTCCACAAAATACTTATCAGAGAAACTTACAATAATTATCATTCTACACTTTTTAAAAAATAAGACTAGGAGAACATGTTTATTTATTTATTTATTGTATATGGAAAAATAATCGAGTATTAACTGTTACCATAGAAACAATTATTTTGATTAGGTACTAATATCATACCATTTGTCTTGATCTGGTATTACTTATTTCGGTTGCAGACAATATTGTGCAGTACCAGTGTTGAAACAATTACTGCCTTAGAAGTTACTAGTTTCATGCGTAAGATCCAATATTGTCTTGTGACACAAACTCTTGTTTACGTAATAAATGTATTATATATATACAGGATGATTATAGTTGATTGTAGTCGAAGTAGGCCGTGTCAATGTTAATAATTTTTGTGCCGCTATATCCAAACAACTGTCAAAAGTGAAATAGGTTATGTAACCAAATTAGCGTTTGTGTATAGAACAGTGGTGTTCCACTCAAATAGACCAGCAACCAGCAATAGTTACATTTGATTTCATGGCATACTTCGACTACAATCATTCTATCTCTATTAATAACAAAATTTGAGAATAATTGTCAAGTTTTCACGTTTAAGATTTATTGGGTGCACCCAATAAATTCTTTGTCTGCGTTTCTGCCGTTGCCGACGTCGGTAAAAAAAACATAACGCAATTATGCGTGCACGCTCCATAGCGAATGAGATAGTACTGAACAAGTACTGAACATAGAAACAAGACGATGGGGCCTCGACTGCAACTGTGGAACGATGCGCGCGCAACTCGCCGCGCATTCCGCATATTTGAAACTGTGCATAGTGTTCGCCTCATATACGTACATATTATATATTCAATTTAATAACTATATGGTTCGTCCGTACGACCTTTTATATTAGGACAAATTTCGCTCTACTTACCTAACTGTTGTCATAGTTATAAATTTACTATACCTATACTTTTCTAAATCACTTCAGATAGAATAATATTAGGTATATATAACCTAAAAAATAAATCAATAACTAATTGTATGTCGACAATAATTGTATGCCAAGTTGACAATAAAAAAAAACTAAAATATTATAATATTAACATATTACATAGTGCCATGTCGACAATAAAAAAAACAAAAATAATATTATAATATTAAAGATGCCGCAATGTTAATATTGTGCGCCTCCGCTGGTCTTTTTATTATGTTTGCTTTTGTTTTATTGTTTCTCTTCTTCGTTGAGAAGAAACGTCGCTGGGGAAGAATATTTTTATTTGTGGAAACTACGCGCGTAGGTGTAAACTTAGCAGGATGGTTGTTGCTTCTTGCTGCTTCTAATATTGGAACTATGGATAAAACATGTTTTGGAATAGTTCTATATTAGAATCTGTTCGTAATTGTTCGTCCATTAATTGATAAGATGCTTTCGTGCATAGTTCTTTTTTACGTGTAAACGGAAGTACTGAAGTGTCTTCCTTATTCACTTCCTGCAAAATTACACTTATTTCCTGCTGCGTTTCGTTATTGTACCTAGGTTAGGTCTATAAACATAAGGCAATCTACAAAAAAATACTGAAAGCATTTTATCCAATTTTGCTACTTTTTTTGTACTTCCCGCTCTTTAATTCTCGAATATTTTTTCCAGATAATTCTTGCAAGAAATTTATAATATGGTATGATTAATTATTGATAATATATCTATAATAGAGGTGGAGGCATATTGAATTTATACGGGATCTGCCAGAAAATCCTATAAGAAAACGGTATTATTCGGTCTTTTGGTGGATCCTGTATATTTCTCAAGTTAGAATGTTAGTTGTAAGCTTAATATTTTTAAATTTTTGCGTGTTTTAAATCATATTTATATTCATTTCATTTTACATTTTACGCGTATACAGGAGCACGTATGGCATGTTCCAGTATTATGTTTTTTTAAAGAGATTTATAATATTAATAATAATATTTATAATATTACAATGGGTTTCAATTTCAACTACGCTGGATAATATATGTATCATTAGCTATACACATAGATTTAGATATACATATTAACGTAACGCTACATACATACATAGTGCGCTCGTAAAGTATGGAAACATGACAACAAATCTCTGAGACGGCCTTATGTATTTTAAAAAGTCCACGAACACATCGTGTTTTAATTATTAAAATACACATTTCTGTGGAAAGCTCAATTTTCGACCATATTTTTTTACTGGGTTATGATCTCATCGACACTTAATTTATATGGCCACGCCATTTTTGGTAGATCATTTAGTTGTCTAAATGGCATCGAAAATATGGGTTGACATAAGAAATCTTTCGAGAAAAACACAATTGCGAATTGCAATATATTGACAATTTTAGGAAAAAAATCTTTTGTGAATGGAATATGAAAATGAGTTTTGGGTAGAATACATTGCCCTGAAAACCAATCTGGTTTCTAAAATTGTATATACGAAGTTATTGCCATTTAAAAAAGTGTCAATGACATCATAAGTCGACAAAAATTAAAGATTGGATATTAAATTTGATGTAAATATGTATATTTAGATAATTAAAAATCGACGTGTCCGAGGATTTTTCAAATAACAAACCCTTCCATGTTCCATAGTTTACGCGTTCACTATATATTACGAAACCAACTAAGTCGTAGTGTCGTTAAGTAATATTTAGTTATAATATGGGTAAAGAGTAACTTAAGAATAAAAGGGTGGCGGGCAAAATTGGATAAAATGCTTTCAGTATTTTTTTTGTAGATTGCCTTGCAAATAAAACGTATTTTATTGAGATAAGCATCCGTTTGTTGTATTAATTATGATTTATGTTTGTTGACCTAACCTAGGCACAATAACGAAACGCAGCAGGAAATAAGTGTAATTTAGCAGGAAGTGAATAAGGAAGACATTTCAGAACTTCCGTTTACACGTAAAAAAGAACTATACATGAAAGCATTTTATCAATTAATGGACGAACAATTACGAACAGATTCTGATATAGAACTATTCCAAAAACATATTGTATCCATAGTTCCAATATTAGAAGCAGCAAGAAACAACAACCATCCTGCTAAGTTCACACATACGCCCGTAGTTTCCACAAATAAAAATATTCTTCCCCAGCGACGTTTCTTCTCAACGAAGAAGAGAAACAATAAAACAAAAGCAAACATAATAAAAAGACCAGCGGAGGCGGAGAATATTAACATTGTGGTATCTTTAATATTATAATGTTATTTTTGTTTTTTTTATTGTCGACATGGCACTATGTAATATGTTAATATTATATTATTTAAGTTTTTTTTTTTATTGTCGACATGGCATACAATTATTGTCGACATACAATTAGTTATTGATTTATTTTTTAGGTTATATATACCTAATATTATTCTATCTGAAGTGATTTAGAAAAGTATAGGTATAGTAAATTTATAACTATGACAACAGTTAGGTAAGTAGAGCGAAATTTGTCCTAATATAAAAGGTCGTACGGGCGAACACTATGCACAGTTTCAAATATATGGAATGCGCGGCGAGTTGTGCGCGCATCGTTCCACAGTTGCAGTCGAGGCCCCATCGTCTTGTAACATAGAATACCAGTAATAGAACGCTATCTTCCGGCAAGATTTATTAGATAGGCGGCGAGAGCCATCTTCTGAGGGTCGATCAAAACATCGGAGAATTTGGCGGGCCGTTTGAATAATATAGATGGCGAATTTTCTGGTATTTGTAACCCTGTTCGATTAAATGGATCAAAACTAGGTAAAAAAAGTAAATGAGGAGCTTTTGATGGATGTAAAAAATAGAATCTAAATCCATCATAAATCAACACCAACATGTTTACATTTTTTACCCAGTTTGACACATTTATAAAACACAGTCACATTAATTTATGCATGCGGCAATTAGAAACCATAACATTTATCAGATGTTACTTAATTCTTTAACATAAAGAGAAATATACCTACAGTTCCATTTGGAATTCAGTTATGTATAATACTAATTTAAATAATAAAACACCATAAACAAAAAACATTTTATTAATGGCAAAAACAATTATTTTAAACTGTACAATATATTTAATATCCATACTTAATTACACAGCAATTCTGTTTGCAATGAATTGTTAATTCTGGTATGTAGAAGTACAGTAATACCTCGCATAGTCCGGTTTCGAACAGTCCGGATTCAGTATAGCACGGTTTGTAAATCACTCGACCAGATGTAAACTTGCCATTATGTTTCGGTGGTTTGTGAGCGGTGGACGTTTAACGCTGAATTTAGTATTTTCATATTTAAACTTTAATACCATCAAAATGAGTACGAAAAGAAAATGTGAAAGTGACTCAGTTAGCAAGAAACGTAAATAGCTCATTTTAGAACAAAAGTTTGATATAATAAAGCTTTATAAAGACGGTGCATCCTTTGCTAAGATAGGCCGTGATAAAGAAATAGACGTGTCATCAGTTCATCGCAGGGTATGGCTATACAGCAACTTATTTATCAAAAAAGTGACCAAAACTAGAAACACTCGAATGGTAAATATGGAGCAATTATTATCTATATGTTTTGAAGACGTGAATAAAAAGCGAGTTCAGCGTAGTCAAATGGAAATTCAACCCAAAGCATTAAGTCTGTAACAATGACCTGAAGACTGATAACGTAGACAACGAAGGTGAAGAAACAACTGAAATATTTTTAAAGTTTTAAAATCTGTCGGAACATATACGGAAGTTGATTCCAGTGTAGAACACAGTCTTGCAATTCGACGATTGTTAAACAGTGCCGTTCGGTCTTACAAACACATTTTTAATGAGAAAAGATAAAAAACTCCAGACGTGAATATTAACATTTTAAGAGAACAAAAAATAAAAAAAATAAATATCGTTTTATTTAATGAAATACAGGCAGATTTTTTTTTTAACCAATTGCCAATTTTTGCATATGTTTAACGCTTCGGTTAGTTGGTTTCAAACAGCCGGTGGATCGGTGGAACCGATTAACTGGAGTATGCGAGGTATTACTGTATAATCATAATTTCTTTTCGAGTCATATAATTTGTCAGTACGTAATGAGTGAATAGGTTGATTTTACTTGATTTAGTATAGGGCAATCTCACTAATTTAACTCGTTTGGTTTCTAGATAACGCCAAACTTGCCAATAAGACTGTTTAGAAACTTTTTCTAGGTAAAAATAAGAATAATGTGGTGGCCAGATTGTCTATATTACAGAGTATTGGTCCAAAAGAAACTAAAAATATTTAATAAAATTATAAAAATGGTTTTATCCACAATAATTTGAACTCAGCAGCTGCAGTGATAGAGCGTCGGGTAATGTGCCAGTGCGTACAGTAAAGCTTAATATTATTACCACTTCTATTTTTATTGTTGTTTAATGATTTTCCTTGTTCCGTAAGCCAGAATGATGATACCTGGAAGTAATTACGAGGCAGTTTGGGAAAACTCTAGGCTTGTTCGTGATAGAGTCTGCCTATTTTAAAATTTGAAAATAGCTCTTTTACTGAATACGGTAAAAATAGATATAAATAAATCCAACAACCCTTCAATCTATTTTATTATCATCTTACTGTATACTTGCTACTCTTTTGCAAAATATGTTGCAAAATATGTTAGAGATTATACTGTATGCAATATTACTAAGATTATTGTGGATTAGATATGACTAGAACCTGCAGCAACCCATATATTCCAGAAATAACATGTAATGAATAATAGCCGTGCGTAGTGGTAACTTAACGTTTACCTGCAATAAGTTGTAAAGGAAACTTATATGGACCATAAAATGATTTAGAATTAGAGATGGTAGTGGGCTGGGTAGGCGGAGTGGCAAGGTATTTGCCTAGCACTCCACGTTAAGCTGTGTTGGTCCTGGGACGGGAAAGCCTGGACGACCTGGTCTTCGCTACAGAAACCAGAAATAATGGACTGAAGAAACATTCATATACCTTGATGTGACTGGTATGTCTTGCGCAGCAATCTATAAAACCAAGAAAACATGTTATGAATTAAGTTGCTATAGGTAGTAACTTAATATTTACCTTGGAGAATTCGTAGAGCCGACATATGGAAAATACGATTATTTATAATCATAGATGGTAGCACTGGAGAAACAATTATGTGCTTTGATATACGATTATTTATAATCATAGATTGTAGTGGACTGGAGAAACATTTATGTGTTTTGATACGACTGGTTCGTCTTGCAGCAATCTATAAAAACCCAGAAAACACGTTATAAATTACGTTGCACATGAAATTTATATATGACGAGTATTCAACGAGTCTGGTCTTTGGAATAGTGGAATAGTATGAAAAGTGAATAGTTCGAATAGTAGAATTATATGAATAGTACACATCCTGAAGTATTAGTACAATTCCCTATGCAGGAAATTTACCAACATAAACATTTTAAGAAAAACAGTAATAATCGTTATTTATTTACCTGACTGAATTGTCTCGTCTGGGGGAATGATTTCCTTCATTGCAGCTAAATCAATGCTTGACGGAAAAGGAACCTGAATAGTGTCTAAAAGGAATACAGATAAATATTAGTAAGGTTTATGAACATTGAAAGCTATCGTAGAAGTAACGATATCACTAAGTTTGTACAAACAAATATGTCATGCATAATCTACTGAATTCATGTAGATATTACAAATATTAAAACTGGTATATTTACTTGGTAAGAGAGGTCGCAATGAGGATGTCTCCGACGATTCAAAATGCGACACATGAATGTAAGCGGGATCCATCTCCAGTAAATTGTCAGTGCCAACTGCTGCCAACCAAGCTCTAAACAGGGACAAGTGTTTCGGGTTTGGAAATCTGTACAAATATTTGCACACACTGCGGCACAATGGCACAGAACAACGTCTTTTGTCTATCTCCATAACTGCAACATAGAAATGTATTTACTACTATTATTTTACAACAAAAAGTCGGATAAATACTTAAAAACCGACTATTTATTAATCGTACTCTACGTAATTTAGTAAACATTATTGAACGTATTATACGAAGCACACTAGAATGAAGGTTATAAAGTAATCCAAAAGCATACTTACTTATCAATATCTAACTGTACACTAAATTTAACTTATCACTAACTTAAATAACACTTACAATAACACTAAAAACACTTTTGAAACACCGTAATTACTTCTGAAAGTTTGAATTGCTCAGAAATTTCAACTACGCACAAACATGTATAGAAAACCGAGAAAACCATATACAAATATTTACAACCAATGAGAAGAGAGGAATTACAGATTTTGTTTTTCCCCGCAGCTTAAGTAGCGCCACCTGGCGAGGGTCGACGAAATTTATTTTACACGTGAAACCAACAACCAATCAAAATTGGCTATTTTATTCCCATATAACATATACCCCCTTGATACTGAACCGTGCGTCGCAAACACTGCGCAACTGTCAGCCAACTGCCAGCAGCAACTGCGCCGCCGCGCCGCGCCGTGCCGTTTGAAATCCGTGCCTGTGTGTAAGCACAGAACGACCGTGGACGGTCGAATGCGCATGGACGCCGTGTACGGTTCGAAGTGTATGAGTTTAAATGGTAGCTTTCACACGTACCGTGCCGTGCCGTTTTAAATCCGTGCACGGACGCCGTGCCCCGTGTGAAAAGGCCCTAAGATTGAAGGTGGAAAGAACTGGTTTGTTCCAAAACCTGCTCGTCGACAAGTGGTGTTACATGTCCATGATGGGAATGGTCGCATGGCTGCAGAGAAAACTCTTTCTGCTATATTGAAACAATATTGGTTCCCAGGAATGCGCGGATACGTGAAAAAGTTTGTATCAAATTGTCTGGAATGCTTGTATAATAAGGAACCAGGAGGACGAAAAGCTGGCTACTTGCATCCAATTGAAAAGGTTGCCAAACCATTTGCCACTTTACATATCGACCATTTGTGAGATCTAAGAAGAAGAACGCATACCTGATAGTTGTTGTGGATGCTTTCATTAAGTTTGTATTTATGAAGGCAGTCACGTCTACTCGGGTACGGCTGGTTATTATTTTCTTAGACAGTATATTCGAGAACTTTGATACTGCTAAACGACTTATCTCTGACAGAGGATCTTGTTTTACAAGCAAGCAGTTTAGTGAATTTTGTCCGAAACTAAATGTTCAGCATATATTAAATGCAACAGTTTGCAGTCACTTGCTGCATGCACTGATGACGAAGAAAGATGGGCTATGGCAATACCAAAGGTCAAATGCGGACTGAATTCAACGGCGAATTCAGCAACTGGTAAGGCAACATACGAGGTACTTTATGGGTACGTATCCCGAGGAGTTTTTGAGAGTGTCTTATCAAACGAAGTTGCAATAACATCAACGTATGACTCAGATTTAAGTATGACAGGAAGAGCTGTGAAGGATAGAATTGATACCAAACAACAACTACTTTATGACAAAAGACGATATAAAGGAAACAGTTTCAGAAAAGGTGATCAAGTTCTGGTAGGAAATTCCCAAGCTAGCAATCAAGGAGCTAGTAAGAAGCTTTTACCTAAGTACAGTGGCCCATATATTATTACGGAGGTCCTAGCTAGATCATGGTCGCTTTGTGATTGAAGATGAACTAGGTACTTCTCGATCGTAGAAGAAGTACAAGAGTATCGTGTCCCTTGACAAGATCAAAGCATTTACTTTAGGAATGAGCTCGGATACCGCCGTGGAATCCGAAAGTCTTTCAAAATAAAGAAAATAGTTGCAGCTCACCGATTCGAACGGAAAGAATACAAACGAACGGCTTCAAACGGAAAGAATCCAACGAAGCTATTCGAACGAAAAAGTATCCAAACGAAGGGATTCGAACGCACGGTGGTGCACATTTAACACGAATAAATTCATAATTTGGAAAATCATTGACCGATTGTTCCCAAATTTGGACACAGTATGCTTCTTTAGGAGTGGCTATACTTAATTTTGATACCTCAACCACTTCCGGAGATATTATGGTCCCGGAAATCCAAAAAGTTTCAATTACCGACATTACCGTCAAAGTATTAAACTATATAACAAAATCGGTATCAAACGAAAGCTGTTTGTGAAGGTTTTCATCGGATCATATTATATCGTTCACCTGTCCAAAATTATACTTAAATATAATACCGTTATGATCCGATATGGTCGGATCTGATCGGCCGAAGCATGTTAGGCATTGACTACTTTATCCTCGGCCAAACTAGTTTAACCTGTTATGTAAACGCATACTTCAGGGCAAACTGGTATGGCCTAGGCCAAACTAATTTCGATTAACGGTTTAGAAATGTATTATAATATGCGTGTTTTCTCCCGAGGATGTTTTCTGACACGCGCGCTTTTGGAAGGCGTGTCTTTTATCCCGCGAGTTTTCTGAAGCGCGGTTTCTGACGAGCGTGTTTTTTGGATTAAAAGGATAAAAACAGTTCAAAAACACCCACATCAGAAAACGCGCTTAAAAAACACGATCGTCAAAAAACGCGCGTAAAAAACACGAGCGTCAGAAAACAAGCGGCTCAAGAAACTCGAGTAAAAAGCACGCGCGTCATTATCCTTCAGAAAAACATGCGCTTCAGATAGCTCGAGAGTCATAAGACACGCGCATCATAAAACACGAGCTTCAAAAAACACGACCCTTAGAAAATACGCTTGTTAGAAACACGCGGCCCAAAAAACGCGCGTAATAAACACGCGCTTCATTATACTTCAGAAAAACACGCGCGTCAGAAAACACGCGCTCTAGATAACTCGGAAGTCCTAAGACACGCGCATCATAAAACATGAGCTTCAAAAAACACGACTCTTAGAAAACACACGCGTCAGAAACACGCTCTACAGAAAACACGCGTAAAAATTATGATACACTTTAAAACCGTTAATTAAAATCAGTTTGGCCTATGCCACACCAGTCCGACCTGACTGGTCCTTACATACCAGGTTAAACTAGTTTGGATTCGGATAAACTAGTTGTGCTTACCGCTCTTCGGCTGAACTAGTTTGACCTAGGTAAACTGGTTCTGTATAAAAACGGGTTTTACCGGTTACATTTGAACCGGTACCTCCATAATTTAGGAAATAAGAATAATAACTACGAATTACTGAAACAACAGATGTAAGAGAGATTTCGACCTCGAAAAATATGCTCAACAGCGTTTTATGCAAATTAGGTTTTTGGGGTTTTGGTCTATCCGGGGACTAATTTTTTTTATCATGAATAATTTATGAATAATTTATCATGAAACAACAATATTAGGATTACGAACTAATGTAATTTTTAAAGCCTGCACTCGCCTGCAAATTTTTAAAACCTTCATTTTTTTCGGTTTTCCAGAAAAATAGAACTTGGTCTACATTACGAGATGTAGCTTATAATATATTTTAGGAACTAACCGTTTTTTTGACGTAGACCTAATGTAAATATGTAGTCTAATCCAATTACTAATCGATAGTAGAAATAAATCAAATCATATGGTAACAAAAAAATCACAAGTGAATATAACCCATTATTTTACTATGAAATGAGCGGCTCGCAGTTTTCTAAGTTTGGTGCTGTCATATTCCAAAAATACCAACTTTAGCCAGATAATCTTCTCGTTTTATTATAGCTCAGATATTTAACTGTACACCTGAATGATTTTTTTTGCTATTGCAGGTTTCAGAAATTTGAATTAATTCGCGTTAAATGTGCATTTGGGACCATCGTGGAACGGAAAGAATCCAAACGTTTAGGATTCGAACGGAAAGAATCCATACGAACGGGATTCGAACGAAAAGAATTCATTTGTGAAATTTTAACAAATATTCTTTCATTACGAGGATGGCAAGAAACCCAATCCTGTAGAAATCTCATATGTTATTTTCAGCATAGTTAGTACCATTGTGACTATTAGGGCCGATATATTCACCTATCGTGAAACTGTTCGTCATCTACACGACAAGATAAATGGTAAAAATGTGTCTGTCACCTGTCGTTAACGTTACCGACCGGATAAATACGCTTAACGAACGAATTTATATAGCGATCGAATGAACCTGCCGGTAAACTGATAACGAACACTTTGAACCAATCACAGAGCATGTGCTAAATGTCAAACAAAAAGTCAAACTGACAAATATTTACTGTATTAATTGAAGTCATTATTGGTCATTATTTAGTTAATATGGCCGAATTTCCAGTCCAAGACACTTGGTACCGACATTTGATACAATACTGCCAAAAAAACATTCGCTAGCGATGTTACGTCTTTACGTCCTCGTTACTTGACGACAAGTTACAGATCGGTGAAAAGACAGAGATTTGCGTGCCTGACAGATCTGAACCATTTCGAAGCGCCGATAATTTCCGATATAACTTTCGTAAGGCAAATTTCTCGGCTCTTTATTTGGATCTGTCTGGCGTTGATTGGTCGTTTCTGGGTGATCTAACTGATGTCGACGTAATGATTGATCAGTTTTACACTAAAATTTATCATGTGTTTGATAGACACGTACCTATGTGTAGAAACAAACGGACCAATTATCCCGTGTGGTTCACTTCGGAGATAGTGAGGAACATAAAGATGAAAGATTATCATAGACGGAGATATGCAATAACCAATAATAAGTACCACCAAACTGAATTTAAGAGGCTACGCCTACTCACTAAGATGCAAATTGACGTGTCCTACATTAACTTCACTTCCCAAGCACGGGCCAGCGTCTGCACTGATCCAAAATCATTTTGGTCATTCGGTAACTTAAAGAAGGGGACCAGTAGGATTCCAGCTGTTTTGAAGGATGGAGCAACAGAGTTCACAAAACCACTTGACGTGATGAACGCTTTTTCTGAATCGTTTTCCGGCGCGTTCACCTCGCCCAGCACCAGTCCTGAAAGCCCTGACACAACTTTACCTTCGTTCACTGTGAGCTGTGTGGGCGAGGATACTCTTGCGAAGATTATGAAGAAGTGTTCAAGCAGGCCCACGGCCGGAGATGACCAAATTCCCAGCTTCTTGGTGAGGGATGTGAGCTGTATTTTTGCAAAGCCATTGAAGGTTATTATCGACTGTGCGATAAACACATGTACGTTCCCAAGTGCATGGAAACGGGCGCGTATTACGCCGGTCTTTAAGAAGGGAGATAAATCCTTCATCACAAATTACAGGCCCATCGCCATACTGTCCAACTTCTCAAAGGTCTTTGAGCAGGTGATCTATGCATCAATTTGGAACAGCACACACGCGGTATTGTCTCCACATCAGCACGGTTTTATGCCGAAGAGATCTACAGTTACCAACTTGGCTTGTATTACGCAGTTTCTTTCTGAGACCCTCGATGGTGGTGATCAATCAGATGTCATCTACACCGATTTCGCGAGGGCCTTCGATACGATTGACCATGGAGTTCTGTTGACAAAGTTAGATGCGCTTGGCATGTGTGCGCCGTCGTTACGTCTGATGGCATCCTACCTCCAAGATAGAGTGTGTTCTGTTTGCTACAATGGCTTTGAGTCGGATGACTACGTCGTATCTTCTGGTGTTCCCCAGGGCTCAAACCTCGGTCCGCTTCTATTTAACATCTACATTGATGACTTAATCGATTCGCTCACCTGTCCAGTTCTGGCATACGCTGACGATTTAAAAATCTTTTCGCCTGTGAGATCTTCTGCTGATGTCGAGCTACTTCAGGACAATCTTAACCGTATCCACAACTGGTGCAGTGCTAAAAGATTACAACTAAAAGTCAGCAAGTGTTTCTATACTACGTATACTAGGAAAAGGAACCACATTGATGGAGCGATCCCTCTGACCAGGGTTGATGAGATGGTTGACTTGGGCATTTTGTTTGATACCAGATTAACTTTTGTGCCTCACATCACCAACATGTGTTCAATGGCCTCCAGAATACTTGGTTTTGTCTTTAGAGTCATGGATCGACATGAGGACGTGATTGTACTCAGGCACCTGTACTATGCTCTAGTGGTTTCGCGACTGGAATATGCTAGCGTTGTGTGGTATCCGATCTACACCTGTCACCAGCTGTTAGTGGAAAGAATTCAGCGACGGTTTCTTAAGTGTTTGTCCTATCGCTTGGATGGTGTCTACCCGGACAGAGGGTGTAGCTACGAGGATCTGCTTTGCCGTCACTCTATACCGTCTCTTATCAACCGACGAGAAGAGATCAGCGGAGGTTTCTTTGTGGGGTTGGTGCGGTCAGTGGTCGAGTGTCCGTTTTTGTTGTCCCGCTTTAACTTTCGTGTACCTCGTGTGGCCTCTCGATCGTCAGACATGTTTAATAGTCCTCCGTGCCGTACTAACGTGATGAAAAAGGCTCCGCTTACTCATATGAGCCGTAACGCTAATAACATCAGTGATGATTTTTTTTGATATTTTTTTTGATCATTTATACCTTGTGTTTCTCGATAGCTTTTCTTTTAATTTACCTTCAAACTTTATGCTATGTTTTGATTTTTTGGTCATTGCTCTTATTTTTGTAAAGTATCCAGTTTATTATGTTTGTTATATATTAGTGCTTGTTGTAACATTGTCCTTAATTTGGTTCGCTGTTGGGCAATAAAGATTATTATTATTATTATTTATTGAAAATCTCTGATACATCTCATTAACTATTTGAAACCTAGATAATATAATTTAGATACAACATATAAATACTAAAATTACACTAATAATTTTGAAATGTAATAAAGAGGATCAGGGCAAATTGGAAGTACCGAGCTTCGCTGAAGCCTAGGGTACTCCCTTTGCGGGTATCACTGCAGCTCTACCCAATTTTGAAAAATACAAGGCCATTTATGCTTTGCAAAGAAACATTTCATTTTTCTTTGCAAAGCAAAGGAAAACTGCAGAAAACCCTTGCAGCCTTGTGCAAAGGTCATTAAAAAACACACACACACACACACACACGCACACACATTTATTAATAGACAATATACATTAAAAGAAGGTAAAGATGAAATATTAAGCAGCAAATTTAGGGTTCTTTATGATAAAACTCTCCTCAAAATATTCGCGCTTCCCAAAACCGCAATTTCTTGAATTTCCCAGGGCGAAATTTTACACGGCAACTCTTTAACATGTTTACTATAATTTAGACTAACTGCTCCCAATGCACCTACAATCACCGGAACAATCTTCACTTTCATTCCCCACATACGTCCAACTTCTATTGCGAGATCCTTATATTTAAGTTGTTTTTCAAGCTCCTTCCTTACAACATTCGCATCAGCAGGTACCGAGATTTCTATGAACGTGCACACCTTCCTCTGGAAATCCTTTACCACGATATCTGGCTTATTAGCATCAAGCATTCTATCAGTGACAACAGGCATGTTCCATAATATGGTAATATGATCATTACTCACAACAGGAGATGGGATGTGGTCATACCACCGAGACACATCCATTGCTAAACCTAGTTGGGAACATAAATTATAATGTATATATGTTCCCACCCTATCATGCCTAGCAATGTAATGCGACTCAGCTAAGACTGGACAAGCCGCCAATAAGTGGTAGACATGTTCCGGAGCCTGATGACACAATCTACAACTCCCATCATGAGCAACTTTCATAATCTTCTGTTCATGATATCTCGTACGAATTGCCTGATCTTGCGCCGCAACAATAGAGGATTCCGTTTCAGCCTTAATGTTCCCATGACAAAGCCAAGATAAAGACCCAGACTTTGAAATGCCATCAGCCTCCACAATTCTTAAAAATTGACCATGCATTGGCTTACTAACATATTATTATTATTATTATTATTATTATTATTATTATTATTATTATTATCTTATTTTTATCTTAAAGCATATTATCGAATCAATATATTTTAAATTTTTACACTAAAACATAAAAATTATAAAATATAAAAAAGGCCTTCATGATAGCCGTTCAAAATTTATAATAACGATAGTTTTTCAGGCCAATAAATATGTAGCGTCATAGCCGTCGTCTCAGCCGTGGTGCTCGCGCGGTGCATGCGCGGTGGCGTTAGTGTAAAAATATTTCAGTGCCGGATACCAGCACCAAATTTTGCACACATCTTGTACACATATTAAGGTTTAAAAAACCACCGGGAGACACTCTCCTGGTGGTCAAGATCATCCCTTGATGACGTCATCAAAATAGCGGATTTACGTATGTTAACGCACGTATCTTCGTACATTATTAACCAATTTGGAAGTTTAATATATCATTTTACGGCTCATGTAGCGCTCTTTAAAAAGTGTTTTATTCAATTTTTGAATGAAGGGTGGTTTTCGCACAACCCTCTAAATTTCGTTATATATAAAATTACTGCTATTCTAAGGAACTGAGGTAAAAAAATATTTCCGTACGGAAATATTTTTTACATTAGTTGCCTAGTATGGCAGTAATTATAACATACAATATTCATTTGTTTTCAGGCTATTTTAAAAACATTTCTACTTTCATTTTTGGTCACGAGAAAACTGTACTTTTCTGGTAACCAAAAATATTTTGTTTGGTTTTTTGTTAAAAAACTTAGTATAGATGGGTCTGCTTATTGGAAAGCAAATAGTTTGCATGTATGCGAAAACCGTGTGGTTGTGTCCAATAACAAGGAAGTCTACGACCATATATCTCCAATTTTTCATGAAGAAGCAGATGCCCGTCTATTGTTTCACGTGTGGTATGCCAGCACCTTCGAAGGACCAAAATTACCATTAAACCAGTGGACAGCGATGTAGTTGTCATTGCGATGTACGCCTGTTCTAAGTTAGATAAAGTAGAGGAATTATGGATTGAATATGGAACAGGAAACCATCTGCAAATCTTCCAGTTAACAAAGTGCAGAGAAAACTTTCACCTGGGGTATCAAACCTGCTTCCTTTCCTTCATGCTTTTACTGTGGCAGACACTGTTTCAAGTTTAGGAGGTATCGGCAAAACCACTGCATAGAAAACGTGGATGGCATTTAGAAAAATTGACAAAGTTTTGGTGAATTTTGAAATATGCGTCACACCCAGACTCTATCACAAAACGAGCATGCTTTCATGCTTCTTCAACGTTTCATGCTGCTTATGTATCATTCATCAAGTTCAGCTGAAACCGTAAACGAATCAAGGCGAATTTAATAGGTAATATCCAAAGCTGGGCAAAGTTAATCAGGAAGTTAACTTCGTTAATCGATAATCCGTTAACGAAAAAGTTAACTTCGTTAACCGATAGTCCGTTAATTTGCTATAAATGTAACGGAAGTTAACGTTAACCGTTAATCGTTAACTTTTATAAAAAATAGGTTATATTGTGTATAACCTAATAACAACATTAGGTATCTTTCGTGTGCATAAGTTAAAATTGCCTTAGGAATTTTTCAAACTAGCCACAGTGGTAACTAAAGTAACTACATTCCGAGATGTAATATTTAAAAGACGTTGAAAAGACCAACTAAGGTGGTTTTAGTTAGAAGAAAAGCATTTTCAGAAGGTTTCTTTTTAAGTTTAGATTTATATTTTGAAACAATTGGTATTTATTAAAAAGTAACAATATTAAAAAATAATTAAATATTTACTATTACATAATAAATGGGTATACTCGCGGAAAATAGTACTTATACATTATAAAATTTCGGGATGAAAGTCGGATCAAATTTCGTTTAGTAGTTACCGAGTTACATGGAAACAAGAACTTTACGGCGTTTTCACACGGGACACGGCGCCGGTACGGTTTTGACGGTGTCCGGTCGTTGTGTAGCTTTTCACACAGCACGGATTTCAAACGGCAGGGCACGGTGCGTGTGAAAGGCGCTATTTAATCTCATACACTTCGAACCGTACACGGACAAAACCGATAGCGGAGTTTTGACCTTGAAAAGTGACATTTGGAACCTCTTCTCAAGAGAAGTTAGTTACGTTGGTTGGAGCATAATAAAATAAATGTTCCTAAAAGAACTGGTGACATTGGGTCAAATCTGCACCAAATTCCCTGTTTTTAAAGAAGGAGAAATGTAAACATATCCAAATTGTTCATTTTTTGAAGTATTAGTCGAACATGTTAGATTATGTTTACATTCTTCTTCTTTGAAAACAGGGAATTTGGTGCAAATTTGACGCAATGTCACCATATTTGTTAGGAACATTTATTTTATTATGTGTCGCACAAAGTAGTACGTCATACAAAACCAAATCCGAACATGCACAGAATGTCAATAGCAGTTTGAAATGTTTAATTTTGATATTTTCGATTTAATGGACTTGAATTAACGGATGACAAATGTAGCGGAAGTTAATGAGTCCGTTAATGGTTTTGAAAGTGAACTTAAAAGTTAATTCGTTAACGAAAAATTTAACTTCGTTAATTAACTATTAACGGATTAACGCTTTTGTGCCCAGCTTTGGTAATATCTAATGTCAATTTAATAGGTCCATTAAAAACATTCCGCCTATGTGTGAGGTTTCGTTCAATCGTCTTAAAAGTACAATACTTCAATGTGATGCAGAACAGACAGATCCAAACGATTGGGGATGGAAGAAAATTGGCGATAATTCAGTATTCTTAGTACAATATTTATATTATTACTTTTCGCCCTAAAGCTTATATCCGACACTGTCAAATAATACACACATCAAAGTACCATAGTGAAAGACCTCATTTTATGAAAACTTGGGTTAGTTTGGATTATTTCGTGAACAGCTTGGCCGGAGTTTCATGAATTGACTATGCTTTCACTAGTGGCGTATTTCATGACATCTACATTAGCCGTATGTTTATAGAGGTTAGCAGAAGTTTGTAGGTGTTTAGTGGAGCTAAAAAAATATTAACATTTAAAAATGCATCTGGATACATTAATACCAAATTGTCGTACGCAGATATTTTTTACATAAACTTAACTGCTTATAGCATATATACTGAATTGTTTATCCAACAATTTACTGGAATTTAGAGAGGTACGCAAAAACTACCTTTCGTATACAAAAATTAAATAATACATTTTTTAAAGAACGCTACCTGAGCTTTAAAATGACGTAGTAAAACTCAAAATTGGTTAAAAATTAACAATAGTACATGCGATAACATAATTCACTACTCTGACTTAAATCCGCCATTTTGATGACGTTATAAAGGTGATCTTGACCCCCAGGAGAGTGTCTCCAGGCGGTTTTTTAAACCTTAATATATTGTAGCGTTTTTCGTTCGTTAAGGTGTGAATTAAAACACTCGGTATATTAAAATAGTCAACTAATTTATTTAACACTATTACAGTCTTATTACCTAATTATTAAACACGAACACTAAACACGAACACTAAAAACTAACTGTCACTTAAGGCTACTATAAACATTTATCTTCACAGTATTTATTTCTAACTATTTATGTCGATCGATAATCGCGCCAAGTACTCCGACTGCACTCAGAACTATATTGGCCGGTAGCGAGCGACGGCTCGCTTATATACCCGTATCGATCCGTGCGGGACCCTTCGCGAATCTTCCAAGCTGGCACAGAACAGTCGTTACTCGCGCTCGCCGTCCGGATAGATCTCTCTGGAATGGGTCGCCTCGAGAATAACCTCGAACTTCTGGCGCCTTCGCGGCTGTTAAGATCGTCACACTGCCCCCCTCCTAAGCTCGTTTCGTCCCGAAATGATTTCAAAGATGGTGGATGTCGATATCGGCAGAAAGCTCCCTTGTTGCAGCAAGACCTCTTGTGGAAGTAACAGTCCACGGTTCTCTCCAGGGGACGACGTTGAGGGCTATAACAGCACACCAGAATTTGTACGCCCGTCAACCTGAAGAGTGCTTCCAACATGCTGCGAATCATCCTCCAATCCAAGCCATCGAGTCCGCATGCCAGCTTGGGAATGGCCAGGCTTCTCAGGTCCTCGGCTAGCAATTCTTCCTTTAGAGAACACAAAGTGTCCCAAACATCCCTATAGGTTGGCTTCTGACCGGACGTCTCTTTGGTAACCAAGTGGAAGATCTTTCTGCCGGTCTTTTCGTCGGTTGCCTTGAGTGCTTGTCCGACTCTGGGATTAGACCGACGCAGCTCTGGAATATTTCCAAACTTCCCGCGGAAAACCTTGGCTATCCCTCTAGACATTTGCAAGTCCTTAGCCACACAATGTGCCAGTGCGTAGCCAGCTGGAGCAGTAAACAGGTCCCGCTGCACTTCACAGGTCACACCGAACCGACTCTTTTGACCATTAGAATGATGGGCCATGAATTCGTCGAATGTCAAATCCGGCTCTGGTTGGATTTGCCGCAGCTCCGCGTCTTCGTGGTCTCCGTAGTAAGGAGCCAGTCGGTTGAAGTGAATGACTCGAGCTTTACCCCGCGGTGGCTTTTGTATCCGGTAAAGGACGTCGTTGATAACTTCCAGAACTTTGTATGGGCCATCTCAGGATCTTTGAAGTTTTGGTGTCAGCCCCTTTCGTCTCTTAGGGTCGTAGAGCCAAACCATATCACCGGCATTGTACCTGTGGTCCTTGGCATTGACATCGTATGCGTCCTTCATCCGATTACTGGCATCTTGAATGGAAATGCGAACTTGGCTATGAATGACATCCATTCTTCTTCGCAGTTGACTGGCGTAGTCCTCCCCGGCGACATCAGTTCCTGGCGGGCAACCAAACTTCAGATCGCATGGGAGACGGAGTTCTCTTCCCATAATTATCCGTGCCGGAGACTCTCCCGTGCTTTCGTGGACGGCTGATCGATAAGCCAGGAGGAACAAATGAAGAAAGCCATCCCAGTCTCTTTGATGATCGGAGACCACTTTGGCCAAATACCGATTAATGGTTCTATTCATGCGCTCCACCATTCCATCTGACTGCGGGTGTAACGCAGTAGTTCTTGTTTTCTTGATTCCGAGCGCCTTACAGATGTTCTGGAACAAGCTGGATTCAAAATTTCGCCCTTGGTCCGAATGTAGCTCCAAAGGTACGCCAAATCGGCAAATCCATTCTTTCACCAAGGTGTCGGCAATTGTTGAGGCTTCCTGGTTTAGTAGAGCGTATGCCTCAACCCATTTGCTGAAGTAGTCCATCACGACCACGATGTACTTATTTCCAGCTTCGGATTCGGGAAACGGGCCGGCTACGTCAATAGCAATCCTTTCAAAGGGCCTTCCCACGTTGTACTGGCGCATCAAAGCCTTCTGCTTTCTCTGCGGCCCATTACTTGCCGCACATACAACGCATTTTCTGCACCAGTCCCTTACGTCTTCCTTGCTATTGACCCAGTAAAATCTTTCCCTCACCTTTCCCAGCGTCTTTGTCACTCCGAGATGTCCTCCTGACACACCGGCATGGAGTTCTTCTAGCAATTCCGCAATTCGCCATTTGGGCACAACAATTTGCCTTCTTTCCTCTTTGCCGTCGTGGTCAATTATTTTCCGCCGCAGGAGTCCATCTTCCAGAATTAGGGAGTCCCATTGTGCCCAATACGACTTGATGTTAGGAGGATGCTTGGCACCTTCTCTCCAGGTTGGCTTCTTCTCTTCTTTCATCCAGTTTAGAACTATCTGGATATCGGGATCTTCCGCTTGGTCTTTTATAAGATCTCTATTTTGCCAAGTATCGTCGACTATGGTAGTTCGTAACAAATCAGCATCTGTTTTCTCTGCCCGCTGGCAATGCTTGCAGTCCTGTGGACAGGGTCTTCTTGATAGGGCATCTGCATTTCCATGGATTCTCCCTGCTCGGTGCTCGGTGTCGAAGTCAAACTCCTGTAGCCTCTCTATCCATCTTGCCACTTGCCCCTCTGGATTTTTAAACTGAAGGAGCCATTTTAAAGCTGCATGGTCTGTTCGTAGCAGGAACTTCCTTCCGTAGAGGTACTTGTAAAAGTGCTCCATCGCTTTCACAACAGCTAGCAACTCTCGGCGGGTGACGCAGTAGTTACGCTCTGGCTTGGACAACGTTTTACTAAAATAGCCTATGACTTTTTCTTCTTGCCCATCCTGAATTTGGGACAGCACGGCTCCTATGCCCACATTGCTAGCGTCGGTGTCCAGTACAAATTTTCCTTCAGGTAGGGGATAGCTCAAGATAGGTGCGCTTATCAGAGCCCCTTTTAGGTGATCGAAAGCTTCTTGACATTCCTGGGATCATTGGAATTTTCGTTCTCCTTCGGTGAGCCTGGTTAATGGTTTTGCGATGTTGGCAAATCCATTCACATAGCGTCGGTAGTATGTGCATAATCCCAAGAAGCTGCGCAGCTCATGTTTGTCATTGGGAACTGGCCAATCTTTGACAGTCTGGATCTTTGCCTTGTCAACCGCCACTCCTTGACTGGAAACAACGTGACCCAGGTACTGCACAGCTCTTTGAAATAGATGACATTTCTTTGGGCTCAACTTCAGTGCTGAACCTCGTAGCCTCAGGAACACTTCTTCTAGGTTTCGCATGTGGTCTTCAAACGATTTTCCTACTACAATAATGTCGTCAAGATAGACCAGACATGTCTTCCAGGACAGTCCTCTTAAAATCGTTTCCATCAGTCGTTCGAAAGTAGCAGGAGCATTGCACAGTCCAAATGGCATCACGTTAAATTGCCATAATCCAGCACCTACCGTGAAAGCTGTCTTTTCCCGATCTTCGGGGGCCAATTCAACTTGCCAGTACCCGCTCTTCAAATCCAGCGTGGAAAAGATCTTCGATCCGGCCAGGGTGTCCAAAGTGTCATCGATGCGAGGAAGAGGATAGCTGTCCTTTTTGGTCCCATTATTAAGCAGCCGGTAGTCAACGCAGAATCTGGTCGAGCCGTCTTTCTTCTTTACCAGTACTACCGGTGAAGACCATGGACTGCTGGATGGTTCTATGATTCCTTCCTCGACCATACTCTCAATAATCTTGTCAGCCTCCTCTCTCTTAGCCAGCGGTAGCCTTCTAGCTGTCTGCCGAATGGGACGAGCATTTTCCGTATTGATTTTATGCTGGATTATATTGGTCCTCCCCTTCTTCCCAGTATCAAAAACATCTTGATACTTATGGACCAGATGTCTCAGCCTCCTTCTTTGGTCTGGTCTTAGACCGGTGCCTGACGATGATACAAGCACTTCTAATTCTTCCGGAATGGCTTCCCGGCTGGTTTCCACGGCCGCAACCTGTCGCAGTATCGCTGAAACTCCAGAGCAGTGTCCTAACTCCGTGCCCTCCTTTAATAACACAGGATAATGATAGACGTTCATTATCCTCACAGGAATACTCCTGCCAGCCCGCACAAGGGCCTTTCCGACCGCTATTCCTCGGCCAACAGCCTCGTCATGCATTACGGGTTCGAACATGACTATCTCACCATCTGTGATCTTGCCATCAATGCAGCCGTCCAAAACTATCTCGCTCCGTTCTGGTATCAGTGTCTCCTCCGGCAGTAGGACCTGAACGCTTAAATTCTTTTGTCGGTGTAAAACAACTTCCTCGTCATCTACCCGCAAAACTCCTTGCCTGAAGCTTAACTCGAAGCCCTTGATGTCCATTATGTCCGTCCCGATGATCACCTCGTCCTCAATCTCAGCCACTATCACAGGATGGTCAAACGTGGCTTTCCCGATGGTAAACATGACGTTTGTTTCACCATGCACTTTTGCTTGATCTCCCGTTGCTGTTCGTAGACGCCATTTTGATTGCCGAACCTTAGCTGCAGGTTTTATTATGTCGGGCCTTATGATTGTCTTCGTTGCACCTGTATCCAGCAGCACAGTGCGGAGGGTTCCATCCACACACGCGTCGACGAAAACACTGTTGGCATGGTGTTGCAGTGACGAGACCTGGGCGGTATTCGCTGGGGCTTGCTGAATACAGGTCGACGTTTGCCCCCTCGCATCGGCCTTTTTTAGTTTTCCGGATTGGCGGAAGTGGGACTGACGCCTTCTGGACAGCGTCTTCTTATGTGGCCTGCCTTGCCACATTTCCAGCACTCCAACTTCCGGTCCTGGCGGGTACGTTCTCTATTGATCTCCCTGACGATCCGTTTGACTGACTCTTCGAAGTCGTCCTCTCCTGGAATCACTTGTCGGACACGAGCTTGACCTTTGTTCGTGTTCTTGGCAGCTTCGAATTCAAGGGCCCGTGTTAGTGCATCAACTAGCTTAGGTGGATGTGCTAGTAGTAAGGCTTGCTTCATTTCACCATCACGGAGTCCGTCCAGGAATGCTTGAACCGCCAAACGTTCCATGATCTTTTCCTGGGCATCTGGATATGCCAGTCGAACCAGACGTGCAATATCTGCCTCAAATTCCTGTAAGGGCTCCCCTGACTTCTGACACCGATTTTTCAACTGAGTGTGGTAGACATGTTCCAGGTGTGATTGGCCATAACGCGTCTCCAAGTGTCTCACCAGGTGGTCGTAGACTTCTTGCTCTTCCGGGGACATTCTTTGCAAGATAGCAGCAGCATCTCCTCTCAAAGCCAACGTAAGGGCGGTCGCCTTCTCCCTTGATGACCAACCGTTCGCCTTTGCAGCCGCTTCAAACTGACGCTGATAAACATTCCACGACGTTGAACCATCAAATTGCGGTGGTTTGAGGCGCATCAGCCCAACGGAATCCTGATTGCCACTAACTTTGCTCTTGTTGTCCGTTGCTGAGGGTTGATAGGGCAACTCCTGGAAGGTGTTGACGTCCAACGTTGTGATTTTGTTCTGAACTTCCTGGATCTTGCCTTCCAAAATCAAAAGAATTCGCTCTTCTAGTGTAGAAGATTTTGTTAAAATTTCTTCGTGTAATTCCGTTTTTTTTTCTCGCTTTTTAAACTGGTAATAAGTTCGGCGGAATTTTCTAGCAATTTAGCCTCCAGGTCGGCGGAATTTTCTAGCAGTTTAGCCTCCAGGTCGGCGGAATTTTTTAACACTTTAGCCTCTAGGTCGGCAGAATTTTCTAGCAATTTAGCCTCCAGGTCGGCGGAATTTTCTAACACTTTAGCCAGGTCGGCGGAATTTTCCAGCAATTTAGCCTCCAGGTCGGCGGAATTTTCTAGCAATTTAGTCTCCAAACATTGCAGTATTTGGCCGATATCACTTGCACAAGCAAAAACAAAGTTGTCCGGGTCATTGCCTTCTTCAATTAATGCTTTACGAAGCCGCTCCTGCAAGTCCGCTTTCTTCCCCGTCGTATCGCAGTCCCTTTCTTCCAGCTCCTTCTTCAGCTCACTAACCTTTAAGTCCGCTAGTTTCGCCATTGTCACGCACGCTAATTAGTCCGATTTATTTCACTTCAATTTTATTTTCACTAATGTCCAATTCACACCCCACATCTAGGTGCATTTCTCCAGCCCCACCATGGCGGATTTTGAAATATCGCAATATACCAAAGTTTTGTGTTAGTTTTGTGTCGAATTGTTCCGTATAGAAAACGTTTTGTTCCGCTTCCGTTCGCGAGATATAGCCATTTTTTTGAGGAGGGGCTGGGGAAATGCCAGCCCCACCACATTGGAATTTCGAATTTTTTTCGATGCCAAAGTTTTGTGTTAGCTTTGTATCGTTTTGTTCCGTTGAGAAAAAGTTTTGTTCCGATCAATTTTCGAAGATATAAGCGATTTTCCGAGGAGGGGCCAGAACAGCTTTTTTGGAATTTTGAAATTTTTTCGATGCCAGTCCATTGAATTAGTTTTGTGCCGAATTGTTCCGTAGAAAAAAAGTTTTGTTCCTCTTTATTTTTTTAGATACAAGGAATTTTCCGATGAGCGACTTCTACTTACGTTGGCGGCATTGCCTATATCAAAATTTATGTACTTATGTATGTGTGTGTATCAATAAAGTATGTATATAGGTGTAAATGAGGAAAAAACGTGTCAAAGCATAGTTATAACAAAGTTATTGCGGTAATATTTAAGTCTGGTAGTCCGTTGTTGCGTTCAGACATATACCGGCGGGCGGGCGCCTCGCTATCGAGACAGGCGACACGTGCGCTCGACCCCGGCTGGCCGAGCGCTAGACGGAGAGATGCACCCTTCGCATATTTTGAAAAACAAGATAGTTAGATAATTTTATATTCTATTTTATACAACTGATTATTATGTTTTTTCCATATTTATGTATACACTGAATATGTCCGGATTACGGTTGACTTACAGGAATGCAAGTGTCACTTTCAAATCTTTTCGTATAGTTTTGGCGGTTTATTGAAATGTACAGTACAGATTGTACAGCAACATATTTGTTCTGAATTATTTCCGCAGATACAAGTAATTTATTCAATACGTCTGGGAAACCCCACGTTATTAGTTGGAAATTGAAGTATTTTCTTATGCCAACGTTTAATATTAGCCTAGTATCAAAATTATTCGTAGTGAAAAAGTTTTGTTCCGACTTATTTTCGGAAATACGGATTCCTATAAGCAATTTTCCGAATAGTGCTGGGAAGCCCCGGTTTATTGCTTGGAAAATCCGTTCCTTCTCGATCCCAACTTATTGTGTTAGCCTTAATATTGAATTGTTCCGTACAGATAAAGTTTTGTTCCGCTTCCGTTCGTGAGATTTAGGCGTTTTTTTGCTGAGGAGAGGCTGGGGCCAGGGCACGGCCTCGGCGGAAATTTGAAATTTTCTCGATGCCAAAGTTTTGTGTTAGCTTTGTATCGTTTTGTTCCGTTGGGAAAAAGTTTTGTTCCGGCCTATTTTCCGAGATATAAGCTATTTTCGGAGGAGGGGCTAGAAAACCTTTTTGGAAATTCGAATTTTTTTAGATGTCAAAGTTTTGTGTTAGCTTTGTATCGTTTTGTTCCGTCGAGAAAAAGTTTTGTTCCGACCTATTTTCCGAGATATAAGCTATTTTCGGAGGAGGGGCTGGAAAACCTTTTTGGAAATTCGAAATTTTTTCGATGCCAAAGTTTTGTGTTCGCTTTATATCGTTTTGTTCCGTAGAGAAAAAGTTTTGTTCCGACCTATTTTCCGAGATATAAGGTATTTTCGGAGGAGGGGCTAGAAAGCCTTTCTGGAAAATCGAAATTTTTTCGATGCCAAAGTTTTGTGGTAGCTTTGCATCATTTTGTTCAGTTGAGAAAAAGTTTTGTTCCGACCTATTTTCCGAGATATAAGCTATTTTCGGAGGAGGGGCTAGAAAACCTTTTTGGAAAATAGAAATTTTTTCGATGCCAAAGTTTTGTGTTAGCTTTGCATCGTTTTGTTCCGTTGAGAAAAAGCACTGCAGTGCAGAACTGTCAGTGTTAAATTACACAAATGGTAATATATCTATTGTGACGCCGCCAGAAGAATACGATCGACGATTTTTTTTTAAACAACTCCATTTATGATCTCGACAATAACGCACTCGATAATCGCTCGTGCGTTAAAGAGTTACGATCATTAATCGCTCTTTTTAATATTCTTGTTGGTTAAATAACTAATACACGGTGTATACGAAAAGAGTGCATTAGTTTTAAGGGCGAGATAATTAATTACTGAAAATGCCGAATTTGATGCCCTCCGTTTGCAATGTCGAGGTCAGTTACACACGTGATTAGTGAAGTTTGGCAGTTCGTTTACCGAACGATTTCAAGACTGTCCACGCTAGCTTTTATTTGAAGGCTAGACTTTCAATTTAAACTTCTAATCAGCATTTGTACCAAACGCCGCTTTTAGTACACACGACAAAGGTAAAACTAATTACTGTTACGTACACAACAGGTAAGATAAGATAAGATAATTTATTTGGTGCTATTGCCCAGCGGCTTACACAAGTCAAAATACAATATATAAGTCAAAATGCAAAATATAGGTAAAAACAGTAAATACATCCATGTGGAACAATCTGAGTTACGAAAAGTTAGACATTTACACAATATCCGCGATTAGGTATCAGTGACACCCGCCGCCGGGGGGCTGTCAAAAAACTCTTGCATGTCAAAGATTGCTCGCTCTATTAGCATTTTTTTTATTTGCTTCAGTTAAATAGAACTCGGCCATTGTCTTAAAGAAATGTCAATTGCATTATAAAACTTTAGCCCATAATAGTTTGTAACATTTCTGGAACCTGTTAAGCGCAAACAATCGGGTCGAAGATACTGGCCATTTCTTGTGGAATACGTATGCACACCATCGTGAGTAGTAAGAGAGCCCTTATTCGCAACCACGTACTTGAGGCATTCGTAGATATGTAGAGATGGTGAAGTTAAAATTTTCAGCTGGATGAAAGCATCCCGGCACTCGTCACGATAACCCAAGCTGACCAAAACCCACGAATCAGGGTAGGTATATGAGGCAAGCATAAATTAGTGCAACAAGCATTACTATTTTAAAATATATGTAAACATAAAATAACATGTCTGCAAAATAGCTTAAAACTTGTCACTCATCTTATATGATAGCATTTTCAACCAAAAAACAAGAATTTTCTAGCGGCCATTGCTTATATGTTCGAAAGTAATACGGAGTAATAATAATAATAATAATAATGTTTATTTGTCGCAAAAGGCTGTGCGTACAAGAGTCAAATACAAAAAAATATATAATAAATTCAATAAAAAATGTTTTTTAAGTATTCCTCTATTGAGTAGAAGGAGTATTGTAGTAATAATCGGTTTCACTTTTCCTCTGAATATGGGCAGCGGCAACTCTGAATATGCTGGTGGCAATTTGTTGTACAATTTGATGGACATATAATTAGTGCTTTGTTGTGCTCTTTTAATGCGGTGTTGTGGAATGACGATCCTGTTCTTTTGCCTGGTGTCATGTTGGTGGATATCACTATGAGTTGAATATCTCATTTTGGTCTTATGCAGCAGGGTAACATTGGCATTGACAAAATTTTAATATTCCAAAACCTTTTTCTGACCCCTCCTCGGAAAATACCTATCTCGGAAAATAGGTCGGAACAAAACTTTTTCTCTACGGAACAAAACGATATAAAGCGAACACAAAACTTTGGCATCGAAAAAATTTCGAATTTCCAAAAAGGTTTTCCAGCCCCTCCTCCGAAAATAGCTTATATCTCGGAAAATAGGTCGGAACAAAACTTTTTCTCAACTGAACAAAATGATGCAAAGCTAACACAAAACTTTGGCATCGAAAAAATTTCGATTTTCCAGAAAGGTTTTCTAGCCCCTCCTCCGAAAATACCTTATATCTCGGAAAATAGGTCGGAACAAAACTTTTTCTCTACGGAACAAAACGATATAAAGCGAACACAAAACTTTGGCATCGAAAAAATTTCGAATTTCCAAAAAGGTTTTCCAGCCCCTCCTCCGAAAATAGCTTATATCTCGGAAAATAGGTCGGAACAAAACTTTTTCTCGACGGAACAAAACGATACAAAGCTAACACAAAACTTTGACATCTAAAAAAATTCGAATTTCCAAAAAGGTTTTCTAGCCCCTCCTCCGAAAATAGCTTATATCTCGGAAAATAGGCCGGAACAAAACTTTTTCCCAACGGAACAAAACGATACAAAGCTAACACAAAACTTTGGCATCGAGAAAATTTCAAATTTCCGCCGAGGCCGTGCCCTGGCCCCAGCCTCTCCTCAGCAAAAAAACGCCTAAATCTCACGAACGGAAGCGGAACAAAACTTTATCTGTACGGAACAATTCAATATTAAGGCTAACACAATAAGTTGGGATCGAGAAGGAACGGATTTTCCAAGCAATAAACCGGGGCTTCCCAGCACTATTCGGAAAATTGCTTATAGGAATCCGTATTTCCGGAAATAAGTCGGAACAAAACTTTTTCACTACGAATAATTTTGATACTAGGCTAATATTAAACGTTGGCATAAGAAAATACTTCAATTTCCAACTAATAACGTGGGGTTTCCCAGACGTATTGAATAAATTACTTGTATCTGCGGAAATAATTCAGAACAAATATGTTGCTGTACAATGTGTACTGTACATTTCAATAAACCGCCAAAACTATACGAAAAGATTTGAAAGTGACACTTGCACATAATAATGCAAATATAATAATCAGTTGTATAAAATAGAATATAAAATTATCTAACTATCTTGTTTTTCAAAATATGCGAAGGGTGCATCTCTCCGTCTAGCGCTCGGCCAGCCGGGGTCGAGCGCACGTGTCGCCTGTCTCGATAGCGAGGCGCCCGCCCGCCGGTACATGTCTGAACGCAACAACGGACTACCAGACTTAAATATTACCGCAATAACTTTGTTATGACTATGCTTTGACACGTTTTTTCCTCATTTACACCTATATACATATTTTATTGATACACACACATACATAAGTACATAAATTTTGATATAGGCAATGCCGCCAACGTAAGTAGAAGTCGCTCATCGGAAAATTCCTTGTATCTAAAAAAATAAAGAGGAACAAAACTTTTTTTCTACGGAACAATTCGGCACATAACTAATTCAATGGACTGGCATCGAAAAAATTTCAAAATTCCAAAAAAGCTGTTCTGGCCCCTCCTCGGAAAATCGCTTATATCTTCGAAAATTGATCGGAACAAAACTTTTTCTCAACGGAACAAAACGATAAAAAGCTAACACAAAACTTTGGCATCGAAAAAAATTCGAAATTCCAATGTGGTGGGGCTGGCATTTCCCCAGCCCCTCCTCAAAAAAATGGCTATATCTCGCGAACGGAAGCGGAACAAAACTTTTTCTATGCGGAACAATTCGACACAAAACTAACACAAAACTTTGGTATATTGCGATATTTCAAAATCCGCCATGGTGGGGCTGGAGAAATGCACCTCCCACATCTGACACCAATGTAGCGTTTTTCGTTCGTTAAGGTGTGAATTAA
Organism: Melinopterus prodromus; assembly: GCA_964023965.1. Taxonomy (NCBI): domain Eukaryota; kingdom Metazoa; phylum Arthropoda; class Insecta; order Coleoptera; family Scarabaeidae; genus Melinopterus; species Melinopterus prodromus. The sequence goes on along the minus strand of OZ030391.1, from coordinate 51,430,623 downwards.
AACACTCGGTATATTAAAATAGTCAACTAATTTATTTAACACTATTACAGTCTTATTACCTAATTATTAAACACGAACACTAAACACGAACACTAAAAACTAACTGTCACTTAAGGCTACTATAAACATTTATCTTCACAGTATTTATTTCTAACTATTTATGTCGATCGATAATCGCGCCAAGTACTCCGACTGCACTCAGAACTATATTGGCCGGTAGGGTAGCGAGCGACGGCTCGCTTATATACCCGTATCGATCCGTGCGGGACCCTTCGCGAATCTTCCAAGCTGGCACAGAACAGTCGTTACTCGCGCTCGCCGTCCGGATAGATCTCTCTGGAATGGGCCGCCTCGAGAATAACCTCGAACTTCTGGCGCCTTCGCGGCTGTTAAGATCGTCACAATATGTACATGCTGTGTGCAAAATTTGGTGCTGGTATCCAGCACTGAAATATTTTGGTGCCTAATGTTGCTAACGCCACCAACTAATAGGCTTGGCAGACGACCTTCGTGGTATCTTATTAGTGGCAGACTATTATTTTTGGGTTTGCTGATATAAAAAGAAGCATTTCAATCAATTTCATCCTTGCGGACATAATTTTTTATTTTTTTGCTCTTAGTTATGTGGGTGGTAGTCGAGTTTTGTTTCGGAATTTAAGTGGCAGACGATATTTTGTAAGGTTCTTATGTTTCAATTGATACATACAATCAGTTTTGTGTATGCGGCTATAATTTTGTTGTATTATTTTTTTGCGGGAATTGTAACCCTCCTGTAACCCCCTGTCGCGGAAGTGCGCCGGTAGACGTTCTGATTACTACTATACATTACACACATAGGCGGCATTAAACAAAAAATAAAGCTTGCGAAAATGACCCGGAAATTTCTGTCGTTACCTCCCGGACTATTAGGTAAAACATGGTAAAACTCGGGCGCACCAGTGCACAATTTTGTGTTTTGTTGGTTGCACTCACAGAGTGTTTCGTGTTCTGTTGGAAACCCGGTGCAGCAGAATCTGCACTCAGTGCACATTTTTCTCCACGAGCTCGTGCTGGCGAGTGCAATATGGTTTTAATGCGTCCTCTGTTGGGACCGCACTCGTTTGCCCTTCACTCGTGAAAAATTGCACCAGTACCCTCGAAGTAGTGCGGTCGAGTATTACCAAAAGAAAACGCTACAAGTCTTCACACCACAAAATGTTATTGAGTTTATATTATTATTATTGTAAATATGAAGAATAATAGTTTGTTCCGATTTTCTTTCGCTGTGTAAGTAAATTACCGTAATTATTACGTAAATTGCAAGTGACGAATTACTGTATAACTGGTAATAAATCTACAACAATGGGTCAAAGTCAAACTCGGTCTTAGATTACATATTCGATTTTAATTTATCAATAAAACGTTGATAAGTGACATTTGAAAAATGATTGATAAGAATGTTTACTTAGGTGTATTATTGTGTTAGGTAACAGGTAGATTGTTTGCAAATTAAATACATGGTAGTATTCCAATAAACAAATAGAACACGAGATTTAGAGAAAAATACGACATTAAACACACTTAATACTTGTAGTGTAATACTGTAGAGGTCCGATCCCTTCTGGAAATCATATCTGGAATTGAAGTGGTTAGCAGAGACAGAGTACACTCAATACGTGACTATAGGCAGGCCCGGAGAGTCGAATTGTTCCTGTGGGTGCGAACAATGTCTGGCCCCTTTCGAAAAAAGTTCAGTTGCCGCTCTACTGCTGATCTTGCCCGATTACAATACTTTCCTTATCTATCTGTACGAATATATCTTTACATTACACGGCAATGCCATAAAAGTTATTTATGTACCAATGGCATTAAACGGATGTTTATGCCCGAAGGTATAAACGTCAAATTATGCCGGTGGTATATACAAAATTGTATGTCCTACAATGGCTTTGGTCTTTAATATTAAATAATATTAAATAAATTAAAACATAGGTCCTGCATGACATCATTGGATAGATATTTTAATATAAAACAACTTTCGTTGGAGACAATCTTAATCATATGATTTACGAAATAAACCAATTGCAAGGTGATTGGTTTTAAGTCATTTGGCTATCTCAGAACATGTTTATGTCACTTTGGATTAAATTCGACCTTTATGTAGCGTTAAAATAATTTTGGTGGTAGATAATTCACATTATTACCTCTATGCGGCAGTATTCATTTTAAGATTGGTAATATTGATGTCAAGAGTCATAGCGTTTTCGATTTAATACAATTTTATGCAGTCACTCGGTGCGAATTTCACCGTAAAAATGCAAAAGCGCACAATTTTCATGCAGTATTGCATTGTTTTGGTGCAATTCTTTAAAACCAACTTCACGGTGAACTAGTTAATAACCTAAAATACGTGACTTTCAAAGGCTCCTACGAAACTATTTATGATTATATTTAGCTTCCCGGGTGTTATTCTTATATATTTTATCTATATTTATCATCTCAACACAAAAAGTAATGCCATATTCATCGATTAAGCCTGTCAAGAAGAGTGCTCTGAGCGCGTGCGGTGCATAAGCCGAACACTCGGCACGAAAGGAGTGGAAAAGCCGAACACTCAAACCCGCACCAGCAGGATGCTACTGCAGCCGAGTGCAGTAAATCGAAAACGCTATCAAATAAAGCAGACATGTCAATCCCACGGTAGACGTAGACACGGTATGTTGGACCGCAGATTACTGGCCCCCACCACTTGAACTCAAGTGACGTTTTACTTTTTTATACATTAACGCCTCCATTTGAATGCGAACTCACGTAACGTCATGCGCTAGGAGAACGCGTTTAAGAATCCTGTCCAGCATACCGTGTGTAGGTCTACCGTGGTCAATCCCTAGTGGCTCGCCTCAATCGTGTTCGTCAGTTCTACGACTGCTACCAGCTGTTGAAAATAAAACTACTCTAGATTGTAACCGTAATTTTTGAAATGTATGTAAAATTAATGTCGAAAAGTAGAAAGATACTATATAACACTCGTTTTATAATACGTATATTGGCGCAATCTTTCCAAGTTCGTGCGCCAATTTATGTCTTATAAAACTTCTACTATTTGTATATTGTATATTGGCCCTGTGTAACCTACCCTATCGAAGGGAGTAGCGAAACGATCGAAGCGCACGTAGCTGAGAAATACCGGCCAACACTTATGTATATGTGCAGTAGTGCACGGCGCACTATGTTTTGTTCCGAGCTGTCAGAACTGATAACAGATCGTTGGTATAAATAATCATAATGGGACACAGAAGGAATAATAACAAATGCAACATTGTTATAAATAATACAAATTTGATTGGACCACTTTATACACTACAGATAACTGTAACATTTAGTAACGAACTGCACCAGTTACGCTTCGTGGACATAGTACCGCTAACGCCTGTAGACACACTTGCATCGCACACCCGGCCACTAGGTTTAGGTAAGGTAAACGTCCCAAATTCATACACTGTCCTAAATTCCGACATATTTTTGTTTAGTTGGATAAAATAAGAAATCTACAACTTTGAACTTTATTTTACGACATCCGGTTTGTTGATTTGACATTACACTTACCAACCACAATCGTTTCTTATTCTGCCAATGTTCTAACGGTCAGAATATAACATAGAAGTTTAAGTGATCTTGATATTTGAGTGTAAAAGTACGGACACATGCTTATTTATAAGCATGCTAGTGAGCATGCTTAAATTGACCACGCTTGTCAGCTGTTCACATTTGCTAGCAATAAGCATGAAAGTTGTAAGTAGGCTCCCGAAATAAGCTTGCTATAACTCTGTTCACACGTGCTCTGAGCACGCCCCCTTCCACTGCAGCGTAGGTAGCATGCTCGAAAATCAAATGACTTACGGTACGGACACACATACTTATTTATAAGCATGCAAGTGAACATGCTGAAATCGAGCACGTTGTCAGCTGTTCACAGCATGCTCGAAATCAAACGACTGTTGATTTTTGAACATGCTCGAAATAAGCATGCTTGTTACTAGCAATGTATAGACACACATGCTACTAAGTAACAAGTGCTCGAAACTAGCATGCTTTTGTGCTACTAATAACCATATGTATCCCTACCTTATTGATTTTTGAGTATGCTCGAAATAAGCATGCTTGTTACTAGCAATGTATGTACACACATGCTCCAAAGTAGCAAGTGCTCGTAACTAGAATGGTTTCGTGCTACGTAGCACGTGTGTCCGTACCTTTATGCTAAACGTTGATTTTTTCCTCATAAGGTAACTGCAATTCGACTTGGATTTAGCTACAGGATAACAGTACATAATTAAAAAATTCTAATAACATCTATTTAGGCTGACTAAAAATTCTTTATATGTATTTTCATATTACAACGGTCTACTACTCGGAATTAGGTACATGTAAATATAGCACGTCCGTAAATCAGACATACCTATGTGTTGGAATTGTTTACATGGTTTGAAGTAGGTAATACATGGCTCTATTGCTGTCTTTACACAAGAAAATAATATATTTTACATTCATCGTTGGTTATATTACAATTAATTGTACGCCTTTTGTCCAATTACGGACATCAATAATCCCTAATTATTACTTGGGCGTCGGAATTACAATCATCAATAGTCCCTAATTCCGTCGTAAATATCGACAGACATCATAGGAGACTAGGAGATGATGTAATAAGACAAAATGATGCAACACTAGCAGCAGAGAGTAGAGATTTTGGCATTGATACATATACACCGCCTTTCGAGATAACAGTTGAACTGATGCCATCTCCAAATTATTATTCTGGCCTGAAAGACCCAAATATAGTAAAAATAAACTATTCTTCTGTAACACTATCTCTAATGCTTTGAGAGAATATTTGTTAATAAAATAGAAGGAAGCACAAAATCATTCTAGAGAAATAAGAAAGGAAGCGAAAAAGGAACAGAATAAAAAGCTGCGCCAAGAAAAAGAGAGCAGTAATTCCAAATGCAAGAAACATTAAAATACAGATGACCTAAACAGGGGAGACTGAAGAAGACTAAGGACTTATTTTATACTGTGTTTCAATGGTTTCATTAAAAATGGTAAAACATAAATGTTTAACATTTCATAATAATAAATCGTATTTAACAATATTTAAAACACTTGAGGGGGAATTGCGTTTTTTTCGTCTAAAATTACCGCTTTTTTACAATTTTTTATTGGCGAGACTATGCAATAAATCGATTCCAAATTTGGCACAAATATTTATTAGCTTTTCAAGTATGTACAAAACAAATATAATGAAATATTATGAATCACGCTCACTAGCCACCCGCGACCATGACACTGGGGGAAGATCCCCGGTCACTGGTTGGCATTATTGAGCCACTCCAGCTGATCTTTATATATAAGTAGTTATCGTTTGATTACCCAGCAAATAAAAATATTTTTATTTGAGGAAATAGTGACTTGTAAAAGTCAAAATACCGATTTTACTAAAAAAAATACAATGTTTTCTGTATGAAAAGAAAAGTAGATAACATATTGCATTTCTGGTTCATCAAACGACAAAGGAGTGTTTACTGAATAACCAGTTAAAATTTGAAGTCAATCAGTCAAATAGTTTTTGAAATATCATGCCAACCATTCGCGAAAAAATTGTTTCGATAAAAACACGTTTAAACTTTCAAGTGCAGTTTATAACGTGACATCGAGTACTTACAGTATTTTTTCTGCTAATATGTCATACCAGGGCTATACACTTTGTAGAATATATTTTGACTTATTTGCTCATTTCTACGCCTGGTTTAAGAGTATTTTGCACCATCGAGTGCACGTCTCGACGAGTTCACCAGACGCTGTTTTTCCCGCAAATTTGCAGATGTCTTCTTTTCCGTGCCAATAAGGATTCCTATGTTGTCATAGTTTTAAAGATGACAGAAAAGCCTTTATTATAAATTCCTGCTGCTGCATAAGCCGCAATTTTGATAGGGTTTGAGCCACGGTAAAGATGTTTGGGTGCGAGACGCCAGACAGTAATTGTTGTTTTGAGTGTCTCCGCCCAAACACCATTCTAGCAACTCTCTCGGCGACAAGTTGTTGTAAATCGGCTTGGTGGCATTTTCGACATTTTTATCAAGTGTTATTAATATCATCCAGTGTTTTCTCGGCTTCGGTTTTTGCATTTGTATCAACTCTGTGATCCCGCAGGGCAATACATATGCTGGGGATTTTCATTCGCCCATATCAGATGATAGACTTTGCTCCACACAGCATTATACATATTATCAACAGTCTGGGTGTCTTCTGATTGGTAAACCATAGAAAGTTGTCTATTCTTTTCAATGTACAAGCTGCATCGGGCTCAGCGCTCCAACCCACAGCCCCGCGGAATATGGCTTTGGTAGAATCCACTATTTCTCCCGCTGATCCATCATGTTCGCAGTACAGTTGTCTGTATGTACGACATGTTACTATAGGCTATGGAAGAAGACAGGTTACACTTCCGTTGTATGGGATCACAGTACTTATGGAGAAATATACTAACAAAGTGGTTGAGTTTGAGTTTGTCATGCCTGTGACTTTTGGGAATCAGAATCTGACAACATGACATTTGTATGCAAGTACAGTCTGGGCCAAATTCGATGTTACTATAGGAGATCTCGGTAACTATAAGAGATATCGAAAAATAAGTAAACTTGTTGTATCGTCTTTTTTTGAGAGAACTCAATGGTAAAAACCAAAATTAGCTACCGTCTTTTGTTTTCGAGTTATAACACAAAACTCGATTTTTGGCTATTTTGATACTTGTCGATATCTTAGTTGTTTGTTAAATCAGACGAATGATCTTCGCACGTTCTTGAGGCACGTTTTCGATTAAAATTCAGTGGAATTCACAGATTTTAAATATCTCTAATAGTTTTGTAGATATATCATAAAGTTGTGTTTTTAAAATGGAAATCATAGCTGGCTATGACAGAAATAAATAAAGCCTTTTTTCTTCTTTTCAACGATATATAACATGCTGGTCCAAAATAATCAAAAAGTAACGTTTTATTGAATAACATGAAATTAGTATATATCAGATGCATTATGATTATTGTCTTCGAGATTTCTTTGAGTAGGCGTATGTCACTAGTGGTTTGACACTACTAATCAGTGACTTAAGTATTGAATTTGCTTTCTTTTGAATAGTATGAAAAATGCGCAATAATCGAATGCTTTATACAAAGTATCAACAATAATTGTGATATAACATCCGAAACATAATTCAATCGGTATCCAGGTAGTGCAGGACCGCACAAACTTGTTTTTGGGATTAAAAAAAACATCTCATAAATTACGGGTTGATTAATATTCACTTTATATCGGCATGGTCGAGGGTATAACTGAAAGGTTAAAGATTGCAGGATATATTGCTTTATTCGAAGTAAAATAATTAGATAATTACCTGTATACAAAAATTAAAACTAAGATTACCTACTACAAACTACTTTAACCATTTTTCAAATTGTTGTCCATTTTTATTGATGCATAAATTATATCTTAGAGCGTTGCTTATAAAAATATTTGGAACGGCATTGATACATTCTTCAAAATGCTGCCTTAGGTCCTGAATGTTGTTATGTGATTTTATATAATTTGTTTTTAAAGTGCCCCCAAAGAAAAAATCCAAAGGTGTAAGATCTGGTGAACGTGGTTCACAATATGATGGTTTATAATATCGTAGTACCGGTCGCCATTAAATGTTCCTCGTAAATATGGTATGCTAAAATACGCTCGCCAACCACGGCACACCAAACACTAAAACCAAAACGTCCTTGGTTTTGCACTTTGACGGTACGGTGAGGACTGACATCAGACCTATAGTGCTCATTGTGCCAATTAAAAATTCCAGCATTGCTGATGTAGGCTTAATCAGTCCAAATAACTTTCTTTTTTAAAATAATGGATTCTGCTGAAGATTTTCACGGTACCACTGGCAAAACTCCATTCGTTGCTGAGGGTCTGTTGGTTGCAAATGATGTTGTTTTCTTAAAGCATATGGCCTAAATTTATGCTTCTTGAGGATTCTCAAAGCTCGACGTCTTGATACCCAAGATTCAGTTTTTATTTCACGACTTGAAGTTGAGGGATTTGCAATTGCGACTGCAACTAATTTCTCTGATATATACTTATTTCATGTTGTTCAATAAAACGTAACATTAGGAATATTTTGGACCGGCATGTTATATATCGTTGAAAAGGGGGAAAAAGGCTCTTTTATTTCAGTCATAGCCAGCTATGGTTTCCATTTAAGAAACACAACTTTATGTTATATCTACGCCTACTCAAAGAAATCTCGAAGACAATATCGTAATGCATCTGATATATACTAATTTCATGTTATTCAATAAAACGTTACTTTTTGAATATTTTGGACCAGCATGTTATATATCCTTGAAAAGAGGAAAAAAGGCTTTATTTATTTCAGTCATAGCCAGCTATGATTTCCATTTTAAAAAACACAACTTTATGTTATATCTACAAAACTATTAGAGATATTTAAAATCTGGGAATTCCACTGAATTCTAATCAAAAAACTGCCTGAAGAACGCGCAAATATCATTCGTCTAATTTAACCAACAACAAAGATATCGACAAGTATCAAAATAGCAAAAAATCGAGTTTTGTGTTATAACTCGAAAACAAAAGACGGTAGCTAATTTTGGTTTTCACCATTGAGTTCTCTCAAAAAAAGACGATAGATACAACAACCTTAATCATTTTTCGATATCTCTTATAGTTACCGAGATCTCCTATAGTAACATAGAATTTGGCCCACACTGTACATGGATACAAATGTCATGTTGCCAGATTCTAATTCCCAAAACTCACAGGCATGACAATAGGAAAAAATCACGGCAAACTCAACCACTTTGTTAGTATATTGCTCCATAAGTACTGTGATCCCATACAACGGAAATGTAACCTGTCTTCTTCCATAGCCCGTTTCCAAACCTATGCACTATAATTTCCTCGTTTTCCGCTGTCGACAAAATATCGGCAGGCGTACTAGCAAATGCCTTTGTTTCACGAGTGTGAATTCCCAGAAAATTTTCTTTTTTCTTGTTTATCAGTACGTGAAGGAGTTTTTCTTGAGTGTTTCTTATCGATGACTGTTCACGAGAGAATTTTACAGAAATTATTCAATTCAAATTATTAAAACCACACAGTGCAAGATTTCTTGACTTGAAAAAATTTTAACACGAGCGGAAAACTTGTTGAGCTCCCGATCCGACTGCTCCGCGCGCTCCGTATCTTTGGCACCTGCACGCTGTAGGCTAATTGGTTATAACTTGGCTAATTCTACCTTGAAACTTCGTACACACATTCTTGAGACCTTAAATAATAATAATTTTTTTCATTTTTAATTTTTTTCGTCAGAAAACCGGAATCCCTTTTTAATATTTACTTTAATGTTTATATTTGTCGGAATAATGTACCACAAGTGTCTGATTTAGGACCACTGTGTGAATTAAGTTCACTGAGGTGTCGAATTTCGGATCAAAATATGTGTACCTTGTTAAGCTTTCCTAAACTTATAAAATATAATATAGATTACATAACTATTATGAATTTTCTTTAAAATTGAATAGCCAGATATCTTTAGAAGGAAATATTTGATTAAAAATGTCGAGATAGTCACTAGCACCACATAAATATAAATTAACTTTGAAGAAGCGAGCAACATGGTTCGCGAAACGTCAGCATTAACAAATCTTGACACACGGCATAACCCGGAAGCAGTTTATCTAAATATAATATCTACAGTTACAAATGTCACAAAAATGCCTTAACCTGTCTGAATTTGGGGCGTTTACCTTAGATACTGCATACACGCAACCCGCCGGCCGTGAGTATTATAGGTATCAATTTCGTAGCCGCAAATTCGTTTTAGATTGGTATGATACGCCACTGATTATTGCACAATAATCGTGTTATCACGATCATGTCATATGGCGGGGTTTAGTCAAAATTTTATCTGTAAATTATATATTTTTATGTGAATCATTCTCAAGTGTATAGTAAAATCTTATGTTGCTGTATTAAACGTCACAATATACATATGTATTTAAAAGTCTATTTAAAAACTTAAATAAGGAAACAACCTCGTCATCCAGATGAATAATTTATTAGTGCTAAATCTTATTCAAATATTATTAAATAATCATATATTATTATTCAAATATTTAAAATAATCTTTCTTCAGTTATTTTTGTCGGTTGCGATATTTATCTAAAAAATATGTATAAATTTTAAAATTTAAAATTTAAATTTTATTTCATTCGTAAGCAAAGTCAAAGGGCAAATAATGCGCTACAGCACGAATATTGAATTATTGAGTTGTTCTGGTGCTCTACCCTGAGTAAACAAATCATGAGTTCATGAGAGAAATGAAACTCAGAACTTTTATACTAGAAGCAACAAGCCCAGTTAAATTAAGATTTTACTTCGGAAAAATTCATTCAAGCCCAGCTGGAGTTTAGTAAACACCCCTGGTTGAGCATAGTGCCAGATCTACAAATGTGGTGGCCCCGTGGTACTGAAGGATGTGTAGGCCCTTTAAATTAAACGATATCTTTTGAAATGGTTTTATTTAGACAACAGAAACAAAGTTAATTAATTTAAAAGTACACGAGAAACAGCTTGCCAGATTTATTCGCTGCGAAATCAGAAATGATTTATATATCAGGGTGACCAATGTCGCCAATTAGATGGCAACTTTTCTACTTATATAATATTATAATATTGATTCTACAGTCAGATAATTTGTTGGCTCTTGGTAGCGGTACGATGGATCTTCGATTTTCGGATCGTTTTCTAGTATACTGTGAGCTGTTGATTCGATTGTGCCGCGTTCTAAAACTATTACTTACCGTGATTTGCGTAACATTCGGGCTGATGATTTTATGAGAGATCTTGAGGTTATGAATTGGGAGGGTGTGTATGGTCTTAACTCTATTGATGAAAAAGTTAATTATGCCCCAGTTATTGATACGACTTTAAGTAAGAGCTCATTGCCTTGGATTACTTTTAATATCAAGGAGATGATTAAGTTGAAGGATTCTGCCTTCAGGAAGTACAAGCGCTCGTGTCAACAGGCACATTTTCAATATTATAAGCAATTGCGAAATTATGTCACGGGAGCTATACGTCGTGAGAAAAAGGCATTTTTTGAGCGTAGCTGTTGTAGTGCTGACTCTTCTAGGGATATGTGGAGAAAGTTAAAAAAATTTAATATTGTAAAATCGTCTACGGGTGTTTTGCCACCGAATCTGGCGGATCCGAATGGTATCAATTCCCTTTTTGTAGATTCTGTTAAGGATTGTTTGTTGGAGCCTGATCCAGATCTACTTAATTATTACAACACAAACAAAATGTGCCCTGGAAATGCCGAAATGACATTTACTGAGGTGTCTGTTGATTATGTGGAGAGGCTCTTGCTGTGTATGAAGTCTAGCGGTGTTGAATCTGATGGTATAACATTGGACATGATAAGGTTATGTTGCCCGTGCATTCTTGAAATATTGTGGTATATGTATATATATACATATATATATATATATATATATATATATATATAATTTGATAATTTAATGACTGTATGTTGTCCGAAATATTGGTATATGGAATAAAAAATATAAAAAAGAAAAAACGTTTTTTGACTGAATTCCCACTAAGTTTTCCGATATATATATATATATATATATATATAAACGTTTTTAAAACGTTGTTAAAACGTTTTTTCTTTTTTATATTTTTTATTCCATATACCAATATTTCGGACAACATACAGTCATTAAATTATCAAATTATATATATATATATATATATATATATATATATATATATATATATATATATATATATATATATATATAATTTCCTCGTTTTCCGCTGTCGACAAAATATCGGCAGGCGTACTAGCAAATGCCTTTGTTTCACGAGTGTGAATTCCCAGAAGATTTTCTTTTTTCTTGTTTATCAGTACGTGAAGGAGTTTTTCTTGAGTGTTTCTTATCGATGACTGTTCACGAGAGAATTTTACAGAAATTATTCAATTCAAATTATTAAAACCACACAGTGCAAGATTTCTTGACTTGAAAAAATTTTAACACGAGCGGAAAACTTGTTGAGCTCCCGATCCGACTGCTCCGCGCGCTCCGTATCTTTGGCACCTGCACGCTGTAGGCTAATTGGTTATAACTTGGCTAATTCTACCTTGAAACTTCGTACACACATTCTTGAGACCTTAAATAATAATAATTTTTTTCATTTTTAATTTTTTTCGTCAGAAAACCGGAATCCCTTTTTAATATTTACTTTAATGTTTATATTTGTCGGAATAATGGTATATGGAATAAAAAATATAAAAAAGAAAAAACGTTTTTTGACTGAATTCCCACTAAGTTTTCCGATATATATATATATATATATATATATATATATATATATATATATATATATATATATATATATATATATATATATATATATATATATATATATATATATAAGACAACGAGTCTTTGCCGTCCAGCAACAATAATGGAAAAACGTCAAGTTTTGTAGAACGTTCACACGTTCACGTTCCGAATAATATGAATTTCAGATCGGACATAAACAACCTGAATATAGGTTATTCTTATATTCTTAGTTTGGGTCGAACCAACACCAATGTATCTATTTCAAACAATTCGCCTTTAGCACTATAATCAGCTGTTTAAAATCATTCATATCGTTCCTACAATTTTCATAATTTTTTATAGTTTTGTATTCTTCACATTTATTCATAATTTCAACTTAGTTATATTATATTAAAGTCGTCTTTTCCAGGTTGTCTGTCACCACATTCAGGTTGTTAAAAAAACTGGTTTTGCAATACTGGCTCTTGTCTTCAATAGTTGCCAGCGCCATTTCATACTGAAATGACGTTATTAAATTGTTACTGCACCACCGTGATAGACAGCAACGAAACGAGATACCGTGGTTTATAGAGCATCACCTTCTTCACCAGCTATTGTTATTCTTTCTCATTATCGTTCAAATTGTAAGTAGAATTTAATTTAGCATTATGAACTTGTTTTTATACTTTTTTGTGTCCTTCAGATGACCCTGATGAAGCGTGTAATCACACTGCGAAATATTGGTTGAAATAATAAAGAACGTTCTACAAAACTTGACGTTTTTCCATTATTGTTGCTGGATTCCCCACACAATTGTTATATATATATATATATATATATTATAAGGAAATTATATCCATTACTAGGGTAACAGGATTGGATGACTGTGAGAAGTTTGACAAGAGAGATTACGACTGAACCTGTAATTAGTAATGTTAGCTGTTTTGTTAAAAAGTATACAATTTGGCGCCCAACGTGGGGCCGTGATCTCATTATCTGTCTTGTGATACCAAGAAAGTGACAAATAATCTGACAGCAAGGTGAAAATTTTTTCTACGTTCAATATGCGCCAAAGGAAGAATGATGACATGTTTGAAGATGATACTCATGGAGAAGGAAGTAGTGGACCTCAACGAGGAGTCATGCCACAGGAGCACTCGCCAGCTTTTCAACAAGTGGTCATGACTCAACAACAGTTGACCACTATTTTAGCAGCTCTCCAGCAGTCCCAAGCTGAGATTTTGCAGAGATTATTTGCCACGTATAGACACTTCTGAGAGGACCGTGCCTGCTTTCGTTACCGGAACTCTCGCAAAATGTACTGCCCAGTTTGGTGAATCTGTATCATCCAGTGACGTTGCCGTAGATCTTAACACAAACGTATTACCTCAAATATCTGCAAAGCAAATATACGAAGTTGCATCAAATGGACTTTCAGCAATATCCTCAAAGCTTAGAAATGATGAGGGTATGAAATCAAATAGTAATGTGAGAAATAGATTGGGCAAGCGATTTAAAAATGCAGAGATGTGTTTTCTCCAGGGGGAGCCGCAACACCTTTTGTTTCTGCAGACGTTTCCAATAAATATGGAACCACTCGCGTGTCGAGACAACCATCTGGATCAGATCATCAACCTCTACGTTGGCTTATGTCCGTTAAGTCACCATCTGGAAGACTTGCTAGATGGGCGTTGATTCTACAACACTACGAGTTAGTTGTGATATATACTCCAGGAAAGGCAAATATTGTCCCAGATATGTTGTCGAGACCACCATGTGAAACAACCGTTTGCACGGTTATTGTTGACGTACCAAGAAGGAATACAACCGAAGTTAGACAAGATCAATTAACTGATCCAGAAATAGGAAAGATAATTCGAGCATTTGAAGACCAAACCTCGGATCTACCGAATTGGACAGAACGAGGATATATTATGACAGATGGGGTTTTGTACCGGTTTGCTCCAGACTTAAAATCCGAAGAGCCCCAACTTGTTGTGCCAGCAGATGGAAGAAAACGAGTGTTGTATGAATATCACGATGCCCCAACTGCCGGACATTATGGATTTGAAAAGACATACCATAGGATCGCTAATCGCTACTTTTGGCTAGGAATGCGAAAACAAATTTCAGACCACGTGGCAAAATGCGTGGACTGCCAGCGTTACAAGCCCAGCAACGCTAAACCTGCTGGATTGCTGCGAACGCCAACAACTTCACAAAGATTTGAGGTTATTGCCATTGATTTATTTGGCCCATTACCTATTACACCAAATGGGCACCGATGGATCCTTGTTGTGGAAGACTTAGTATCGCGATGGGTAGAATTATTTCCATTAGCGGATACCACCGCCGAATGTTGTGCCAAGATATTAGTTAATGAAATTGTTTTAAGATACGGGACACCAAGGAAAATGATTTCTGATAATGGAGTGCAATTTGTCAGTGCTGTTATGCAGAAAATAACATACTGTTTGGGAATCAAACAATCGTTCATTCCATTGTATCATCCAGAAGCTAATCCCGTAGAAAGGAAGAATAGAGATATAAACGCACAACTAGCAATATTGGTAGGCAGAAAGCACTCTGACTGGGCAGACAAACTACCTATGGTGAGATTTGCCATGAACACAGCAGTGTGTAAGTCAACAGGACAATCTCCTGCCTTCCTAACATTTGCTAGACAACTGAGAACACCAGACGACGTTACTCGGGACTTAAGAGCGATTGTTGATGCAGAAAACTTTGTTCCTCAAGTAACGCCATATCTGCGAAAATTAGCCGACGTGTTAACAGAATCACGATACCTAACTGAAAGAGAGCAAGATAAGAAGAAAAAGTATGCGGATAACAAGCGTCGTGATGCGCCGACTTACAAATGCGGAGACTTGGTGATGGTTAAAACACATTTTCTAAGTAGTTCCAAGGAAGGGACTTGTGCTAAATTTGAACCAAAAAGGGATGGCCAATACGTAATAAAAGAAATAAGATCCCAAACAAGTTACGAAATAGCTACTCTGGAAGAACCCGATAATTCCATTGGCTGTTATCATACATCCGATTTGACGCCGTATAAGATAAGTAGTGCGAAGAAACTGCCTAAACCGACTCACCCATTGCGTAGAAGAGGTCGGCCACAAGGTAGTCTCCGTAAATCCTGCTCCACCAACGAGGACGTTTTGGCGGACCAGAGGGGGAGTATATAAGGAAATTATATCCATTACTAGGGTAACAGGATTGGATGACTGTGAGAAGTTTGACAAGAGAGATTACGACTGAACCTGTAATTAGTAATGTTAGCTGTTTTGTTAAAAAGTATATACACGCAATAAAATAATTGGAAGCAACTAGCTGCGTATCCTTCAAATAAAACAGCAACCCTACAATATATATATATATATATATATATGCTATACTATTTTTTTGTATTTAGTTTATTTTCATTGGTGCAAGTAAAATCAGTGGCCTTTGCGTTTTCTGTTCTTGCACCTTTTGAGCTGACTTATGTTATTTAATTTGATTGATGTTTTGTTAGAAATTTGTATTGTTTATCAGCTCAATAAATGAATTATTATTATTATTATATTATAATGCCTGAACTTTCTACTTTTCTATTTCACCGCCGATAAACTATTTTACGTTTTATTACCTTGGGCTAAAAGTTGTACCTTGGGGTGTACTGGTTACCTCCGGCGCGATGTCTCTAGTCTTCGAATCCGTGGATGTTGTAGCCGAAACCCAAATTGGCGACGTTGGTCACCCAGATTATGGTCTCCTTTTTGTGTTTTGTCCATTGAGATTCCATCTTGCTTCTAGACTATACCGTACTAATGAGGACTAATAGGTCCAAAACAAGTGTGTGCGGTTGCTTGTTAGTTGGCGGATGTACACGATAATTACCTTTCTTCTTTTATATTTCTCCGCCGATAAATCATTTTTTGTTTTATTGCCTTGTTGGGCTAAAAGTTGTAAATTGGGGTGTTACTTCTTACCTCCGGCGCGATGTCACCTCTAGTCTTCGAATCCGAGGACGTTGTGACCGAAGGACCAAATTGGCATTATTGGTCACCTTGATTATGGTCTCATTTTTGTGTTTTCTCCATTGAGTTTCCATCTTGGTCCTTGGCTATACCGCACTGATAAGGACTAAGTCCGAAAGACATGTATACGGTTGCTTATTAGATGGCGGATATGCTCCCTGTTCATAATATTCGAACAACGTCCTTTCCAAGAATATCGAATTTCTTATTGAAAACCCTGTAAATGGTTCCATTTTTGGGGTCTACTTATTACACATGAAAAATGTACTAACTACTAACATACTATTGTATACTGATTTGGAGGTAATTGGATTTTCACGTGGATTGTATGACAATTTTATGTTGTTGCCTGGAAAGATAAATTTACTATTGATAATTATGACTAAAGCTGTGATTATATGCCAAATCCATATTTTGTAATATTGATATGCGAACAAGTTGTTTTGTGTATCTATAAGAATTACATAAAAATAAAGCATTTGAGCCTAATTTCAATTTACTTACATATTTAGCATATTTACTCGTTTTCAAGCATATTATAGAGAATATTGTATATTTGGTCATATTCGCATATTTTAGTCATTTTTTTGGCTTTCTTATGCTTTATTTGCATAGAGGTCAGAATTGTTCCGCTACACAGTAGTGAAGGAGTGCGTAGGGGGTTCCCTCTCCTTGTATAGTTTAAAAACATTTTTCTACCAACGTTTCCTGCAGCAGTAAAGAATTGATCTTCGTAGATTTCGTATTATTTTCAATCAGCGTGTTTTTTAAATACTGTAGTAAAACAGGAAGTTCATTTTGCGTGTTTTTTAAATACTGTAGTAAAACAGGAAGTTCGTTTTGCATGTTTTTTTTAGATAATTCTTAAGATCAGGGCCGGCCAGAGGCTAGAGGGGGGGGGGGCGATGTCGGGCGCCGGCTGGTTTGGGGCGCCGCGCCGTTGGCGCCCTACCCTTTATACAAGATACGACGAAATTTATATCACCCTTTTAAAATTCATAAATAGCGCCCCATTAAAATTTGTTAAGAGGCAGAAAGTAAGAGATATTTAGTTTAAGAATCAGATTTATTATAAGTAACATTATAAAAAAACTAAAATTTACTACAAAAGCAAACAATTAATGAATCGCTGGGCGCTTATCACGCTTTGCGCCCACCCGTACACTAATAAAAACAAATTTGAGATCTACATTGTCTCAAGACTGACATTCGAGTTTTAGTACATAGTCACTCTGATGTAGTGACAGTGTTTCACACCAGTTTCAGTACAAAAAACCAATACTATGACCTTTTTGTATTCTAAGGTATCCGCAAATTTTATTAGAGCCTGGTACCCCTAAAAGGCCCCATTACGTGCACGTTCGCGGTTTTCTGCAATTTACCGTAAAATGATCACAATTTTCTGCTTCTAAAAAATTCGTACATTTAATTATTTTCTACATTTTCTTAAATGCAGTGGGTCTTAAATTAAACTGCAAGCGCCTCAATAAAGGAGTTTGCAGTTTAAGAACCACAGTACAGTGAGCGCGTAAACAAAATCTCTAAAACGGTTTGCTATTTGAAAACATCCTCGGACTTGTCGATCTTTAACACGTCAATTAATATTTATGTAAAATTTAATTTCCGATCTTCAATTGTTTTCGACTTTTGACGTAATCGACATTTTTTTGAAATGCTAAGCCCATATTTTTTGTACTGATATTTATAGATCTGTTAATTGGCTTAAAGGTAAATCACCAAATTTAACGCCTTACATAAACACTATTTTCGAGAAAACGAAAATTTGGGTAGTATTTATAACTTCTGTTTGTTTACGGAAAGTGAATATGCGTTTTCGATTGAATTATATGCAGTGAATGCAAATCTAAGGTCAAAAGATGCACGTCAGGTTATTTCGGTATTTGAAGTTTCTTTTATGGTGCCGTACGTACACACTTAAAGCACTTCTGTAAATGTTTTAAAAATATTTGGGATTGCAGGCAAAAGTGCAAAGATTAAGGTTTACTGACACGATTTTGAGGTTTCTAGGACAATGGTTTCAGCTGGTATAAATTTGTAAAATTTACCAATATAGTATGTTTTGACACTTTGACCCCACGTTTTTCGAAAACCTTTCGCGGTAGAACATTTTGGACTCCAGGTTCCTTTTCAGGGCAACTAATTCTACATAATACGCAATTTAATATTCAATTCACAAAAGATATTTTTGCTAATGTTATGAATATTTTACAATTTTCAATTGTCTTATTCTCTAAAATTTTCTGATGTAAGGCTTCTTATTTACACCATTTCCGCTCTCATTTAGGCCCGTTGCTACCAACTCTCTGACATCTCTGCTTGACATCTCGGTTAGTCGCGATCGGTGCAGCGGTACTACGCGTGGTTATTTTCACGATACCAGTCAAGAAAAATAGGTTGCTAAGTTTCTTCTTAAGTGGTCGTCTTAGTGGTCAAAAATCGAAGTGTAGCAGTTAAGCGTTCATGGCCTGATATATGAGTTCTCGTTTGTGAATTATGTTTCTCAATTAGTAGCGCTATCAACGCATTTTATTCCACTGAAGAATATTTTATTTTTATAAAAGTCACACGATTACTGTCCAGATTAAATGGGATATTGTCGCGAACAAGCGGAGTAAATTTGTGTTATTTCCTCGGTTTTGTTTTCGTTCTTTAGGATTTATCCACAATAAGCTGCTGTGCCGATTAAACGGTGTTCCGATTAAGCGGAATTGACTGTATATTAAAACCCAACACTTTTCCTCTTCTTTTTTGCTAATTTTAATGTACTATTTGGAAATCCCTAAAAATCTAGATTTTCCTGCTCTTACTCATCTTAGTAAAGTTTTCGTCGATAAAAAGGCATGGAACCTTAATTTCGGACATTAATAAAAGTAGTTCCGAATTATGTTTGTAGTGTTGTAATAAACGCTTTGTCAGTTGACATAATCGCTGTTTTATTTTTTTGCTCTGACAATGAAAAATTTTCAATTTGTAATTTTGAAAGGGGCGCCCAGAAGCACTCCGCCCGAGGGCGCCGAGGAGACTAAGGGCGGCACTGCTTAAGATAAATTCTTATGTATTTTAGATACCATGCGATAAAAAAATTCAAGTAATACAGCGTCTTGGCACTAATTTGAACAAAAAGAAATCTATGCAATTCAAATCTTTACCACAGCTTACATTACACCAATCGTTTGCTTTAACGTCAACAAGTGAAGGTGAAGATTTATTCCGTTTTCACTTATGTAATACATTAATTAGTTAATTTTTAATTTTTTGTACCTGTTGTATGTACTTATTTTTGATAAATATATTATTTTTTGTGCCTGTATTTTACCGTATCTTTCAACATATGTCTGCATATTTAGTAACATTACGTGCATATAATTTATAAAATATATGCATATATATGCGCATATATCCCTGTTTTTAGTGCACATAATTCACAGCTGTAATTATGACTCTACACAAACAATAAAGATACTTTCGTTTGAAATATTTTTTCGGATAGTGTTCAAATTTCTAGTAGATGAAATATATTTTATGCTCATGAGCACACTTTATGCTCAATATATTAATGTAAATGCTCCAATTCATAAGAATTAAAATCTGTGAGCGTCAATAAATTGAGCATGAACTATACTCTCTGTTTTAGTCATATCACCCTGTGTTTCTTTGTTTTACTAACAATAATAGTATATTATTTCACGAGCAAATAATTAAGGATATAAATCGCGAGCATGAAGTTTACACGCGAGCCATTTATATCCGTTATGTGCGAGTCAAATACGACGTTTTATCTACGACTCATAAATTCAATTTTATGCAAAATATTTTAAATGTAGTTGTCAATGATGGCAAGGAGAACTGTCACATAACTGTCATCCACGTAGGTTTTGACAGACTTTGACACTAGCGCTGTATAATGATGACAGTTCGTTCAAATAATGAGGTCATTATTTGAACGAACTGTCATTATTATACAACGCTAGTGTCATTATAATCATTTGCGCGTATAATGATAGGGATTATATAGTCCTAGATACGTATGCAATGAACTTATTATATGCGAGTCGTAGATAAAAATTTTAATTACTTAAAGTCTCCTATAATTACAAGTTTATAATTACCTACTTTAACAATACGTTCCATCACTTTATTTTTAAAATAATCTCGAAATTTATAAAATTAAGTTTATAAAAATACCATTTGTATACCAAATTACAACATTTTTGATCAAGGTAAAAATGTCTCTCTGCGTGTGCGTGTGCGTGCGGTCAAATAGAGAGTCTCCACTCTCCATTGGCGTGTTTAGAGCTAGTTGCCTAGGCAAATGTAACTGCTTGCTAACACCTATGTAAGGCAAATAGCAGTTTGTTTTCAATCGCATTTGTAATAAAATTATGTGAGGTTATGTACAATCCGTGCAAGTTTGTTTTCAAATACGTCGTAAATAAAATTTAATTGTTGATTACTGTAGGGTAATGTCATATTCTAATCGACAATTTTATAGGTTAGGATCGTTTAGTTTTCTTTTTACAAGGAAGCAAAGTCGCGCTCGTCTGGAAAACAGTAAATTTCCGAAATTTTATCAACTAGGCGATTTGACGTATGAAGCAGATGATATCACCTATATATTATCTTTCATACGGAAAATCATTCATAACCAACTCAGTGAACATTTGGTGTGTTGAAACTTTCTGCAGGTCTTCGCGTAATGGTTCACTGATATTGCTTCGGAGGTCACTGTAAGGTTCCAAACCCAGTAGCCGAACCTCATACCTATAGTTGCGCGAAGGAACGGAGATGAAAGTGATATCATCTGCATCGATACGTCAAATCGCCCAGTTGATACGAATTCAGAAATTTACTGTTTTCAAGTCTAGCGTGAGTTTGTTTCCTTGTAAAAGCGAAAATAAACATTCCTAACCTATACATATTTTTTTAGGTTATCATATCTGTGCACTCACTAGTATTGGCGCTTACATAAAATCAGGCATAACAGGTTGATTAGAATACGTTATTACCCAGAAGTAATCAGCAACTTATTTTTAATCAAGACGTATTTGAAAACAAACATGCGCACGTGCACTAGATTACAAACATGCATTAAAAATGCGATTGAAAACAAAATGCTATTTGCCTAACATCAGTTTTGGAAAATACATTTGCCTAGGAAAATAGCTTTAAAAATATTAATGAAGACTCCATATCTATTTGACCAGGCAAATAGCTTTTGGCTAGGCAAAAGCCGCAAAAGCTTTTTGCCTAAAATAATCATATGCCTACGACATATAAAAAAATAGTTTACCGTTAGCAGTCTTTAATCGAACCCGCGCTAACCCGACTACACAATCAAACATCAGGATTTGGCAGATATTTTGATTCTATAGGTAATACTGTCAGATCATCAGCGTTTGACACTGCTGTTTAGTATGATAAAGTCATGTGCCTGGCCACATCAGATTTATTAATTTTTTTCTACTTTGCGTTCGTTATAAACTCATAACTAAACCGCTTTCAGAGTCGTTTTGAAAACACTAGATCACAAACTTTGAGTAACTTTTAGTTTTCCAAGATTGATGAAATTGACGTCAAGTGTTAAATAAGGCTAACATCTCAATAGCTATTGGCTCACCTTAATCGTGTTTGTAAATTTTACTACAACTACCAACTATTGAAGAAAATAATTACTCTAGATTGTAAGATGACAACCGCAATTTTTGACATTTATATAACATTAATATCTCAAAGTAAAAAGAATAGTATAACACTCGTTTTATAAGACGCATTGCCGCACTCGTTCCATTTGGACAAAACAACTCGTGCGCCAATTTCTGTCTTATAAAACTTGTATTATAATATACTATTTTGGTATTATCTGTTTTATTATATTTTGTCGAGAATCCACGTTAAAGAAAGAGAGACTGTCAATTGAAAATTAGGATAATTTGCCAAGACTGCAGAAAAACATGGATTTTGTGAATGGAAAGTGAATGTTTTTCGCCTAATTTTTGTGATGAATACATATCAAAGTACTTAACTTATTTTTTTGTAAGTTAATATTAAGAACAGTTTACAAAGTTTAAGAAATATAAGATTTTCTTTGAGCCCGTTGTGACATTGGGTTCATACCCCATAAATATTGCAAAAAAGACAATCGTATGGAATGATCAAATTTTAATGCATTGCATTAGTTATGGACCAAGAAATAAATACTAACAAATAGCTAACTAAATATTATCTAATAAAAATAAAAATCGAACAATTGATTCCTGGACATGAATAATAAAATATTGTCTGGTGCTTGGTGCACGTCAGCGTCCTACTTACGAAATGAAAGTTACGACAGTAGTACCTAGTGTGTTATGTGAACTTTCAATTTCCTCACTTTCCACGAACGCCGATCAAAACTTTTCAGTTTCGTACAGGATGATTATCTTATCGATGACGTCATAGGGCGTACGCGCGCGCGCAGAATTACATATCACTGTAACGGCATAAAAGTGTAAGTGATTTTCAATATTTTTTTGTCAATATAAAACACAAATTGTTCTACTTATTTCCAGAAACTAATTGCCAATCGCAAACATTTAGTGGTAGGTAAAAGTTTGAATTGCCTAAAACGCTTACTTCCAAATAAGTTCGATGAAAATTACCAAATAAAAAAAATTTGGTTAAAAAACTTGAAAAATTTCCGTAAACATAATTTGCATGGGGCTTTAAGATTAGAAAAGCGTACGGTGTCACCTGATCTGTGAAAATGTTGTCAAGCTATACATTAGGTAGTTAATTACTGTTGTAACATTCATATTAGAATTTTTAGACATTTCTGATTAATAATTACAATAAACTTTGCGATAAAAATATCCCTAGAAAGGTTTCCTTATTTTTATTGTCATATGTCAGCAGGCTTTCTATATGTAAAAAAAATCAGATACAAAGTAAAAAGTACACAAACTATGCGTTCATAACTCGAGGCACAAAAATGTCAGATTCTCAGAAAGTCCAAAATATGAAAAATAATTTTCTCTTTTGAACTAAAACCTTTTCAGCTCTAAGTGTGGTCATGAAACTTCTAAATATGAAGTTTCGTCCCGATACCTTCAGTAGTTTCTCCGGAATCGTCGCCACAAAAAAACGGGTACACACAGAATTTTTTTGTACCTTGGTCAAAAATGTTCAGGGAACCCAAAAAAACCTATTTCCGCTAAAATCTCACATTTTTTTTTCGGCAGTATTACAATACCTACTTTATCATACTGCATATGATCAGGGTTGCCAGATTAGTCTCAGAAGAATGCCGGAGATGATGGGAGGAGGTATAGTCGACAAGATTTAAAAAAATATATAAAATAATTGTTAAAAAAACAATATTTATTTTTAAAGTAAAAATATTAAAATAATTGATGTAGGGTCAACTTGATTCTGTGATTAAAAAAGTCAGGCCGTTTCACCTCGCATGTGCCAAACCCAAACAGGTCTAAAAACTCAACTTTGCGATTTTGGCAAAGAATAGATCATAATCGCCTATGCAGTTTCCATTTCCAAAAGCCACGTTCTACAGGATTGCAGATATTTTGCGCTTTTTAATTTTGTTTCTTTTTCAATTTTCTTATACGGCTAACAAAAAACATCTTTGAATACGTCGAATTTTTACTATAAAAATACACATTTTGATGTAATGGCAATCCCATATTTGAAAGTTATTTTAATATAACATTTAATTGTCTTAATGGTAGCGGAAGAAAATTTATGGCTTAAACACCATAATTGAAATTGCAAATATTGATTACTTTGAGTAGGTTGTAAATGGAATATAAAATGTACTCTGGAACTTTGTTTGCCCTGAATACGAATGCGAACTCAAAATTACGTAAGACATCCGGAAAAGTGAGGCCAAATGTCAAAACTGTAATTTTAGAAACATTAGTAAATGTGTGCCATTTGAATTCAATCTCCCAGAAACATCAATATCTGTATATATATATATATATATAAACAATGTAACAACTATTTTTTTCTAGAAATTTTTCCTATGTACGGCCATCATACTATTATATGCTGTTATTAAGCCAATGGCGTCATTTAAAAAATAGTTTCCGTCTTAATTCAAAAACCATTGAAGGTCGGAAATTTAGTTTACGATAAATATGTGTACATATTTTAATAATTCAAAACAGAGTTTTTTTAAATAACAGACCCATTTAGAGATTTTTCATGTTTCAATACTTTTTTAAACTATTGTTAATGGCACTATACGCAATTTTTTATTGCTTAAAAGTTGTAGAACATTTTGCGTGATAAATTGCGTAGTGTAAAATAGTTTCAATAACATTGAATATGTAAAATTCAACAAAGATATGTCTCTGTCTGCATATCGTCTGGTTAAAAGTAAAAGTAACTAACTAACATTTCAAATAATTACAAAAACCTGACTACAATAGAATACCAATAAATATAATGACATTTTCCAGAGAATTATAGGATTTTAAGAATTCATCAACTTATTTTAATAGCACTTATTGATCGTATTTTGGTTTATATACGCATTTATCAGCATTTGGCCACAATTAATTCGTGCTTCAATAAAATATAACAAATTGTTAGTTAGTGACTTTTACCATTTTACCTTTAAGCCGACGATATATTATTTCCAATAATATAAAACTATTTCGTTCATGTTTGATTTTACCGGAGATGCTTGAATGCCTGCCGGAGACCCGAGATGAGCCTCAAATGCTGCAGACTACGGCGCAATGCCGGAGACCTGGCAACCCTGCGTATGTTAAAGTAAAAACATTTGTGGCTCAGGTAGAATACATTAACAATTATATAGCGTTAAATAAACGCCAGTGAGATACAAAAAAAGGATAAACATCGATTAAAGTGATATTGTAATGGATTTTAGACAAAGTGATATGGTAATAGGGAGCGTTCGGGAGAACGCTTGGGAGAACGATATTTATTTGTTATTTACTAGTTATTTAAGTGTTATTTATTTGTTACTTACTTGTTACTCATTTGCTATTTATGTGTTATTTATTTCTTATTTATTTGCTATTTATTTATTTGTTATTTATTTGCTATTAATTTGTTAATTATTTGTTATTTAGTTGTTATTTATTTGTAATTTACTAATTATTTATTGGCTATTTATTTGTCATTTATTTGCTATTTACTTATTTATTTATTGTTTATTTGTCATGTTATTTATGTGTTATCTATTTCCTAGTTATATGTTATTAATCTGTTATTTATTTGTTATTTATTAGTTATTTATTGGTTATTTATTTGTTTTTTATTCATTATTTATTTAATATTCATTTGCTATTTACTAGTTATTTATTTGCTATTAATTAGATATTTATTTACTTAGTTGCTATATTTGTCATTTATTTGTTATATATTTACCAATTATTTGTTATTTATTTGCTATTTATTTGTTATTGATTTGCTATTTATTTGTGATTTATTTGCTATTTATTTTTATTTGTTATTTATCTCTTATTTATTTGTTATTTATTTGCTATTTATTTGTTATTTATTATTTATTTGCTATTGCTATTTATTTAATTGTTTATTGATTATTTAATTGTTATTTATTGGCTATTTATTAGTTATTTATTTGTTATTTAGTGGCTATTTATTAGTTATTTATTTGCTATTTATTCGTTATTTATTTACTATTTATTTATTTGTTATTTGTATGCTATTTATTGCTCATTTATTTTCTATTTATTTGTTATTTATTTAGTATTTATTTTTTATTTATATGCTATTTATTTTTATTTGTCTACTATTTATTTGTTATTTATTTAGTTATTTATTGGTTATTTATTAGTTATTTATTTCCTTATTTGCTATTTATTTGCTACTTACTTGATACTTATTTGCTGTTTATGTGTTATTTATTTCTTATTTATTTGTTATTTATTTGCTATGAATTTGTTAATTATTTATTATTTAGTTGTTAATTATTTGTAATTTACAAGTTATTTATTGGCTATTTATTTGTCATTTGTTATTTATTTGATATTTATTTATAATTTATTTGTTATATATTATTTATTTGTTATCTATTTCATAGTTATTTGTTATTTATCTGTTATTTATTTGTTATTGATTTGCTATATATTTGTTATTTATTATTTATTTGTTATTTTTTGCTATTTATTTATTATTTATTTAATATTTATTTGCTATTTACTAGTTATTTAGTTGCTATTAATTAGTTATTTATTTACTTATTTGCTATTTATTTGTTACTTATGTTATTTATTTCTTATTTATCTGCTAATTACTTGCTATTTACTTATTATATATTTGTTATATATTTCCCAATTATTTGTTATTTATTTGTTTATTATTTGCTATTTATTTGTTATTTATCTGACATTTATTTGCTATACTTGTTATTTATTTGCTATTTATCTGTTATTTATTTGTTTGCCATTTATTTGTTGTATATTATTTATTTGTTATTTTTTGCTATTTATTTGCTATTTATTTTATTGTTTAATGGTATTATTTGTTATTTATTGGCTATTTATTAGTTATTTATTTGTTATTTGGTGGATATTTATTAGTTATTTATTTGCTATTTATTGATTTGTTAATTATATGTTATTTATTGGTTATTTATTTTCTAATTATTTGTTATTTATTTGGTATTTATTTATTATTTATGTGCTATTTATTTGTTATTTATGTTTAGTTATCTACTATTTATTTGTTATTTATTTGCTATTTATTTAGTTATTTATTTATTTAGTTATACTCTCAAACTAGACTGATGATCTTCAGTGACTATCACGATTTATATAGGAAGACTGAGGAAGTCTGCATTTAAAATTTGGTGGGCGAAAATGGGTGGATTTTGAAAACCTGCAATCTGGATCTGAAATGAAAAATGGTGACCGGAAATGTCGACCAGAAATCTGGACCGGAAATGAAAAATGGCAACCGGAAGTGTCGTCCGGAAATATCGACTGGAAATAAAAATGGCGACCGGAAGTGCTGACCGGAATTAAAAATGGCAACCGGAAATGCCGACCGGAAATGAAAAATGGCGACCGGAAGTGCCGACCGGAAATGACAAAAGGGACTGACATTTTAAAATAAGAAGATGGTGTTCGAAGATGGCCGTTAAAGCCCCATTTAAAACAAGAAGATGGTATCGTTTAAAAGTCGTCATTTTAAAATAAGAAGATGGTACTCAAAGATGGCCGTTCAAACACCACTTAAATCAAGAAGACGGCATCGTTTAAAATATGACGTCCGGTCGGCATGCCGTTAGTGCGCATAGGGTTGGTACGTTTGGTGTTGGCGCGAAAATTTGAATTATATGCTGGTGAAATTTTCAACGGGCTGTTTTAGGTTGGTAGAACTTTAGGTGGTAGGCGTGGACGGTTCGGGCACACTCTGGCGCTAAAAATTCAAAACTTTACACGGTACAGCCTAAACGGTGCATCACCCACACAAACAGTCTAAACAGCCCGCCAGCATATCGACATAATCAACGCACTGAGTTGTATATCTAGTGACAGCCGATTAGGTTAAGGCGTTGGACTGCTTTTTAACGATATATTTTAGCCGACAACGCTTTCCAAGCCCATTTTATCATTTTTGTAAAACATTTTATCGTTTTTATCGTCGTTTGTTCTTATAATATTGTCAAAAGCGTTTGACTGTGTCGATCGACGATCGACGATCACTACCTAACTACCTACAGGACAGGAAACAGATGGTGTTTTGGAATGGCAGATTTTCCACCGAAAATATATTGAAGCAAGGCGTCCCTCAAGGATCGGTTTTAGGACCGATCTTATTTTTAATATATATATTAATGATCTACCCTAGAATTTGACTGCAAAGCTAACATGTCTTTTTGCAGATGATACATCCTTGTTAGTCACGTCCAATGACATGAACGAGTTAATCAGTAGGTCCAATGATGTTTTACTCGAAGCAAGGGAATGGTTCAATAGCAACATGTTGAATCTAAATGAGAAAAAAACGCAATCGCTTATCCTTACTAACAGGGGACCGGATGCTGGTAATGTGATAAAATTCCTTGGCCTAACCATTGACGCACACCTGAAATGGAACGCTCACATAGAACTTCTTACAAAAAATTTATCGTCAGCAATTTACCTTATTCGAAGAGTTCGTAAGATATCGACATACGATGCAGCCAGAACTGCCTACTTCAGCTACTTCAACTCGCGTGTGCAGTATGATATTGAGATATGGGGTTCATCGCCTCAGATTTCCAGAGTACTGCTGCAGCAAAAAGAGGCAGTTCGTGCTTGTCGGGTGCCGGACCAAGGGATAGCTGCAGAGATATTTTCAAAAGGCTGAAGATCCTGACGGTACCAAGTATGTATGTACTTCCTGCAGTTACCTATATCCACAAATACAAGGAGAAACATCCAATTCACAGCGATATCCACCAACACGATACTAGACGCAAACACCACTTCATAATTCCCCAACATCGAATTAATAGGGCACAACAAACTACTAATTATATGTGCATAAAATTGTATAATAAACTCTCACACGAGTACACTGACTTGCCAATACATATTTTCAAAGCTAGAGGTAAGCACTTTTTAATTTCAAATTCGTTCGATACAGTTCAGGAATATCTAGAATGTAATATTTAGCTAATTATTTTTTCCTGTATTATGACCATTGTACACAAATTTTGTTGACAATAAAGTTTATTATTATTATTATTATTATTATTATAATTTACCCGCCAAGCTGTTAACTCACTGGCGTTTAAAACGTTCTTTGTTATTTCTATTTGTTAACTTCGGATAAGCGCACACGGCCCAAGGCACCGTATTTTAAATCTTATTCGAAAATATGTTTGCTCATGCTGTTTTTTAACGATGTTTAATAAAAGTTTGTTAATGCTTAATGCGTTGGAGTGGTGGTCTGAGTTCCCAAGTTCAAATCTCCTTGCAGGCATTTTTTGAAAGTTGATGACGTCATCAGCTGACTACCTGAACTACTGCAACCGCAAAAGATAAGGATCACGTTCAATGGATGTCAACTATCCTTGTCACACTCACGACTAACTATACCTATCTTTTTCTACTTAGACCGGAAGTAAAGTGAAATTATACCCCCCTTTAAATTTACACGTAAAATTGATCCCGTCCTCTCATAGCCCTTCTACTGAACCGTATGTTATCTAAAAAAAAAAATTAAATTTTTTGCCATTCCTCCACCAAAGTTAATAACGGTGCAAACATGCCTAAAAATAAAAATTCCGTCAGTAAACAACAAAAAGCTTAACGGCATCAGTTATGTTCTTTGTCGGTATCGGCCGAGACGATACAAGCGCTCGGCATCCCTAACTTCCGCAATAGATGCGTTTACAAAAGTGCGGATGCGGAAGTGGAAAAATATGCGAAAGTTCCGCAGTTGCGGAAGCTGAAGCGGAATTCCGTTACAACCCTAGTCTAAAATGACTATGTTTGGGCATTCATAGATACTTATATTCTTTGATTTTTTTTTTCGTTTTATTTATCTAGAAAGGTTTGTAATTATTTTTCATTTTAAATGTATACATGTATCGTGATCAATAAAGTAGATATTTATTTATTAGGTTCCATTATTTCGCAGTTTTTTGCACTGCTGAGCTGTTTATCTCAAACATTTTTTTATTGAAATTCCATTTAAATGTGCGTTTAAAGCGAGTTTGTTTATTAGAATCGGTTGAAATTTGACTGAGTTTTCGAAGTTCACACTAGGCAAAAGGAATATCCCCACGGCCCGACCGTAATAAATCCGTACTCTTGATTCACATTAACTAGACATTATTTTGTTTGTTTATTACCTTGTTTTATTGTATTTTAGCCTGTCTAATACGTTATTAAATACTATTCGTAAAATCATTAATCGACAATTTTACCGCCATTGCATTTGAAGCTTGGATACATGAAGCAGTTGGACAAATGGACGTCGACAGCGAAGCATTCCGTGATCTCAAAGTAACATTTCCTAGATTGAGTGAAGCTAAATTTAAAGAAGGTAGGTTACCTTACATTTTCAATCGTTGATAGTAAGAATTTTAGTATTTCAACTCATCTATTTTCAGGAATATTTGGTGGGCGACAAATTCGGAAATTATGCGGGACAACGATTTTGCAACTAAACTGAATGATGTGGAAAGACGAGCCTGGAATAGTTTTATTTCATTGGAAATGATAAAAATGCCGATTACGCAAACGTATTTGTGAGTGCCTATGGTGAAATGGGCTGCAACATGTCTTTCAAAATTCACATTTTGCATTCTTATTTGAATTTCTTTCCGGATAGTCTTGGCCAACTCAGTGGCGAAGAAGGCGAACGATTTCATCAAGAAATGGAAGCTATTGAAAAACGTTTTCAAGGAAAATACACCATCAACATGATCGCAGACTACTGCTGGCCACTTAAACGCGAAACAGATGATGTTTTGGATAAACGACGGAGATCGAGTAAACATTTTTAATTTTGTTGTATTTCTTGTTTTTTTTTTCATTAATCACTATAGTAACTCAGTACTGTTTCAGTAAAGGAGTGAAAATTTTACTGTTAGTGCAATTTATTTTGAACCCAAATATACCTGGAAATCTAATGAACGTAAATTCTAATGTACTTAGTAACATATTGTGATAGTCTGCGAGGTAACAACAAAAAGGAAACGTACGGATTTATTACAGTCTGCCTGTATATTTCTTCTCCGTAGTGTGATGTGTCTAGCCGGTCAATAAAATTTAATAATTCTGTTAAATTTCAACCGATTCTAATAAACAAATCCGTATTAGACGCAAATTGAAATGGGCTTTCAATAAAAAAATACCAAAAATATATTACGGATTCAAACAGGTCATCCAATTGTTGTTAAAGTTGAAGAAATCTGAAAATAATTGGAAACTTCTGAACTTGCACGTCCATAATTTTTCGATTTATTATTAGATCTGACAGATTAATGACTGATTAAATCGAGATTTTGGAGGTGTTTGGAAAATTTCAGCTATGCCATTATGTTCAGGTCTACCAGCTCAACAACTTCTCTTCTGTCTCGTGAAAAGTATATTTCGTTTTTTTTTGTTTGTAACAGTGTAATTAGTTGACTTAGTATTGTTGCCGTACTGTTTACGTACAAGAATGACAATTTCGCTGTTAATGATCGTTATCACAGAATTTTCAACTTTTCCTCTATATTTAGTAATTGTTTCTCGTTAATGCGATTTTTTAAAATAATTTTGTCGCCTTTATATTCTTTACCCAATTGTTATTAAGACTTCTTAACGGATCCTCGATTGACACGTTTATAGAATTAAATTATCAATTGTGTTCATTTTGTGTCTTGCTCGATGAATACGAGCTAGAAATTTATATAGCAAATTAACAATACTTATTCCAGTATATTAATAAGTAATAACAATTCTACAATCATGGTTGGCAATGAGACAAAATCTTAAGTTCTAAGACAAGAGGTCAATGATCTGAAAAAATATATAATTACAAAGAAATATAATCAAAATTATTGATTACACATTAATAAACGATAGAAAGGCTGCAAATCTTCTTGCAATTCACTTAATATCAAGATGCTATAGGTAAGTTGTCGAACATACAGGGGTCACAACCGTGGCTAATAACATAAAATAATGTGCAAAAATGACAGAACCACAAAAGCAACAGATATTTTCGAACAATATGGCCTGTGTTCTCTTTATATATTTTTTTCTTACAGATTTGTTGTGACTCATTTTAGAATACTATATAACAAATAAGAATAATGTGTCTAATTATCAATATCATGTACAACAAATAACACAAGACGAAAACGCTACAAATCCCCTCTGTCAAATCCCCCCCTATTCGGTGATAGCCCCCTCGTCCTGAATAAAAAAAGATGCTACTGACATTTTACTTACTATAGTATATTGTGTAGCAAGACAAGAAAAAAAAGAAAAAAAGAAAGTGATTCCTAATCGAGGCTGGGCACATTTTGAGGCCCCGAAATCAGTTTCTTGCGCGGCGCACACATCATTTTTATCCTAATGATGACTATACCGATTATAATCACCAATGTCAGTTACATTAGCCTCCAGTTTTCGTCGAGAAATAGTCACAATAAAAATTGTGCCAACTTTACGATTTTGCGCTGCCGTCCAAAATGCCCATGTTTGAGCTTTCAGTTAATCATAATTATTAGGTTTAATTACAGTAGAACGTCGATAATCCGAACCTCGGTAATACTTCGTAATACCTTCGCTAATCCGAACACTTAAAAAGAAATAATAAAATAAATCACTGAGTAACCTAGGGAAAAGCAATTTTTGTCGGTTCCTGTTTACTGAAAAATGTTGCTTTTGTTTTATATCTTCTATCCAATACTCGTATTTTCCACTATTTAACTGCAATATTTAATAATCCGAATCACCTTCGGGCCCAAGTAGTGCGGATTATCGCCGCTCTACTCTAATAAATAAATAATAAATAAATCATAATTAATCATCAATAAGTTATAAATAAATCCCTTCGATATCGCTTCGATATCCCTTTGATTTTGACTTTTGACATTCTTATAGTTTATGAAGTGCGGAATCGAATAGTGTTGGTTTTATTAAGATTGAACTTCTATCCAATCTTATTTTCTGCTATTTTGTTGCAATATTTGAAATTCCGAACAATTTGATAATCCGAATGCCCTTCGATCCAAATTAGTTCGGATTATCGACGCTCTACTGTACTTCGCACCTTCTTTGTAGTGCTCAGCGTCAGCTGTTGATCTCAAATATAGTGGGCGTTAAATATAAGTGTAAAATATATAGATAAAGTATACTGAACTTTTATATCAAACTCATGTCCACACACCTGACACCGTGTAGGTACTGCATAGAGCCTTAATATATTATAGAATATATAAATAATTTGTATGTAAAACTTTATTTGTTTAACGCCTCTAGAAAGAATTCAAGATAAGCCAAATTGACCAAAATTGGTATCAAAATTACAAAACGGTTGTCATTAACTCCTATCAAAGACGATAAATAATTAAAAAAAAATCACATGTTATTTGGGTTAAAAAGTGCCGTCCTATGATACATGGCACTATTTTTTCTATGTTGTTTGTAAAATTGATTCAATCTTCCGACTCTCTCCAACGTTCAAACAATACATTTCCCGACATGAGTTCATTCAAAAATTTGTCTACTATGGTCAGACCATTCAATAATAGTAATGATAGCAATTTTGAATTTCGTTTTCGATGATTATTATAACAGAATTTTTAAATTTGTCAGCTTTTCTTTATATTTAGTCATTGTTTTCCGTTTATGTGGTTACATTTTAAAATAATATTTTCACGTTTTATTGTTTACCAATTTGTTATTGCGAATTTTTATCGGATTTTCAATTGTTAGATTATAGAATTAAATTATCAATTGTTTTCATTTTGTGCCTGTATTTTTGGTTTTGAAAGGTGCCAGTTGCTCATTATACATTAGGCCTTACTCAATGAACACGAGCTGAAATTCTTATAAAAAATTTGTTTACTCCAGAATATTACAAAGTAATAAAAATTCTTCAATATTGGTTGGCAATCAGACCAAATCTATAATTCTAGGCTAAAAGTTCAATGATTCTGAAACAAATGTATAAATACAAATAATTATCTTAATAAAAAATATTAATTACACATTAATAAACGACAGAAAGGCAGCAAATGTTTTTGCAATTTACTTAATATCAATATGCTATATAAGTTGCCGACCATACAGAGGTCACAACCGTGGCTAATGACATTAAATAATGTAAATATGGGCTATTGGGTATTTTTGCACCGACACTCGACACCTTTTATTATTAAAAAAATCTTGCCCCCCCCCCCCCTGGAACATTTTGTAACGCCGCCCATGAGCATAGTCATTCACATCAGTGTTGCCACATCTACTGTTTTAACAGTAGACTTACTGTTTTGGATACTCATCTACTGTTCTCCTGTTTTGCTACAGAAATCTACTGTTTTTTAGCGCTGGCACATCTTCTATCAAAATAAATAATTTTTACCAGTCTGTTTTTAATTTTTACCAGTCTTTGCTCAAATATTCATTTTTGTATGCTAATTGTTTGTTTTTGAAGTGTCATAAATTGTGTAAAAAATGTTACTCTATCTATAAATAGCATTTTGAATAGTGAGCAAGTTTTAAATACCCAAATATAGCCAAATAAATCTGTGTGATAGTATGAACGGTAGAGAAATGATTAAAAGCGGAAGTTGAGACAACTCGCAATTATACAGGGTGAACTGATAATGCGGTATCATTCTTATCTCATGCATTGAAATGATAGAGATATGGAATTTTGCAATCAGAAATTAGAATGAACATACTACAAGACTGTGGCCTAAAAATATTTTTTTTTTTAAATTCGTTTTGGCATCACAGGTAAGTTTTGTCAGTTTTTTAACTGGAATTTAATTTTTCTATAATTAAATATATCTATAAGTGTGATCAAAATGTCTCATCTGATGCCAGTTTTTTTAGTTTTTTTTGTATTTGTACCATGTTTTTCAACTTTTGCCAAAACTCATAATTTTTGAAAAATAACTTCTGTGCCGCATCCAAGGAGGTATTTAAATACTTTACTTAGATTATTAGAATTTGATTATAAAATAGTTTTTTTAGTATTTAGATACCTGATTTGAAAATTTTAGATGTCTACCATTCTTGGTTCTTGCGCATTCTATTCGTTTGTCTATCCATTTCAATAATACTTGTCTGTGAGCTTATCAGGCGATACAATGAAGTACATTGTTCATAATAGACAATAATAAACAAATTAGGTAATAACTTAGAAATTAGAATGGAACAATAATTTAGAATTTTTATATAAATCTGAATATTTATACAACATTCGAGAAATCTACTGTTTTTCCCTCCAGATCTACTGTTTTTTAATAGGCAATCTACTGTTGAGGTCCAAATAGCATCTGGCAACACTGATTCACATTCACACCGTGATTCACTAGGTCGCCCTTTATTACTAAACAAAATCTTGCCCCCCCACCTGGCACATTTTGTAACTGCGCCCTAGCAGACGAAATTATAGTATTTCGCACCAGACGTGATAGTGACCATATAGTTTGCATGTACATAAACATGAGTCACTAGGAATTCCTATCAGAAATACTACAATGGCGTCTACTACCTCTGCCATTACTACTAATCAGAACATGATCAGAACGCACCTTAACGTTTAATACCTACACGCGTAATGTTCAAATTAATGCGTTAAAATCGTGTGATAACGCGTTAGTTAACGCATAAACGCGTTAGACGTTAGGGTAACCCGGGCATAATGATCAGAAATCAGAACACACCTTTACTATGAAACTAGTAAGTTTCATAGTAACTAGTAAGTTTCAGTCCCGGCTGTCATCTCGTCAAATGGTCACATACATATGGTTGACACTTCGGAAAACATAAAACTTGGAAACTTCATTGCATTTGACAAGAACTTGTCAAAGCTTGTATAGTGTAACTCAGGCATAAGAAGTAAATAAAACAGCATTTTACGTGGCCGTCACTATATGTAGTAGCCGTGTGCTTGACCTAAAAAAGCAAGAAAACTTTCACCCAATAAAAAATCGAAGAGGCAACGACCCACCTATGTACTATCACGAGCATAAAAAACGGGGACACTCTAATTTGCACTAATTAAACTGGGCTTCGTAATGTCATGTCAGTACTACACAGTACTACATTTGTCATATCACATCTATCACATTAATATAATCTTGAATTTTGACGTAACAAATGAAAATGCCGCATTTGAAACAATTTCAGAAGGCAATAATTCAAACTCGACCGCATGATGGAATTAGCATTCGAGAAATTGCTACTGAATTACAGTTTAGGCAAGAATACCGCGAACTTGTTCTTAACAAGTTTGTAGGTTCACAAATACTGTCAAAGTTTAGACTTCATAGGTTAACAAATACTGTCAAAACAAATGTTACACAACTAAAGTTGTTTTTAATACAAGTGTCTAGTTTCACTTTCCTGTCCCCATTTTTTATGCTCGCGATGGTACGGACACAAACACTCAATTTCACCGCTAATTAAATCAGGAATTTAGAAACTCCGAAGCAATAAAACGATTTATACAATATACTTTTATTGTTCTCTCACAGAAACAAAACTAAAATACAAAAACAACGATAGAATCTAATAAATGGAGTTTATATATATATATAAAACAGCCGATATTGCATCTTAGTACATTTATACAATCTAACTTTGATTACATACTAAAAACAATAACAAATAAATAATAAAATATTGATTATTAGCTAAGCTGTCCCATTTAACACCGAAGGAACGTACCTCTGGTACGTCCTACGGTACATGTCGTCTACATTTGACAAGTAATAAGTACCCGGAAATAGCTGGTCTATATCTCCAACAGGCGCATATGGGGCCTTATGACAATTCTCTTCTTGCAACTCTAGCATAGCGCTGAATTTTTCTGGGGTGACACAAACACGTTTCTCCAAACGTGTCTTGATATGTTGCAGGTTATCAACAATCTTTGCCAAGGCAGAGCCGGCCCCACACTCTTCCGATACAGTAACAGAAAACATTGTCGAAGCCAATCCCGACCCGTAACTGAAAAATCCAATTTTATTCCCAGCTAATTCAGAAATATCTTTAGAGATTAACAGCGACACTAAACCCCCGTATATGGAGGGGGTATACATATTTCCGACTTGACTAGCGATCAAAAGTGACGGTTTCGTTTTAGCTTCAAATTGATCAGAAGAGAATGTCATGAAAGTTTTTTCAATATCACGATCAAAATACGTATTTTCTAGCTTCGTTTCTTTTGAAACTTTTAACGATTCATACTTTGGGTTATCTGGATCACTCAGAAAATCATTTAAAACAACACGAGCTAACGACTTTTGTACTAATTTACAAAACGGCGTATGAAACAATAAAGCGTCAAAATAGTCTAAGTCAACTTTAACACCTTTTTTCATGCATTTTTCACGGTATAAACTGTAACAATTATCCAACGCACTCAAATAACACTGAATCGACAATTTTCCATCAACCATCGGATATTCCGAAGACAGATCGGGTTTATAAAAATCGTAAGCGTGTCGCATGTAAGAACCTCGCAGTCCCCTATCGAAAACCAATGGGGCATGTGGTCCGATAAGCATGGCAATAGCACCCGCACCACCTGTTGGTCTCGCAGTGCCTTTGGCATACACAGCAATATCCCCGGCAACAGATAACGCATATCGTCCATCCCACGCAGACGACTCAACCCAGGAAATTGAATTAAACAGTGCTGCGGTGCCTCCATAACAAGCATTAGTTGAATCAACCCCTTCAATATCATAACATCCAGCAGATTCAAATAATTGCATCAGGACGCTCTTAACACTTTTGGATTTGTCTACGATTGTCTCGGTACCTACTTCTAAACGCCCGATGTCAGATAGTTTAACATTGTGACGTTCCAGTAATCGGTGGACTACGGTCATGCACATAGAATTGATATCTTCCCTGTCCGAACAGAATCCCATTCTTTGCTGCCCTAAGCCAATGGTGTATTTCCCTGAGGATGCCCCATCAAACTCTTCTAGTTGGCTTTGGTCGACGTACAATGAGGGGAAAATTAGCTCTAAGGCTAATATTCCGACATTCTCGGGCCACGAACTCATGCCGGTGCTTGCGTGGGACCGTTATATAAATTTCTAGCACGCACTAACGGGCGTTTACTGCCGAACTGGTAGAGCAAACGGTCGTGATCGAGTATAAATACCTCCCTACTACCGTAGTGGTAAAAGCCAGTTGGACCACAGAATAGACCTACAAATACACCTATAGGAACGCACACGTGAAACTACAAAACGTAATCTAATTAACCCATTAGTAAACATTCTCTAACCATTTCATTTTTAAAATAATAAAAGGTACCATGAAACCTGGTCACACATAATCAAATAAAATTTAAAAAATATATTAGAAGGCAGTGTTTATTGTCTACCAAGTGATCTGTATTGTAAAAATTACAAATTAATTGATACAAATAAACAATTCGTACAATTTTCAACGACATCTAACGACAAAGCGCCGAATCTTGAATGATAAAGTTCCAATCTAAGGGCCCGGGTCCGGAAACCGGGCGACTTTTAGCATCGGCCCCATGATGGCGCCACCCACCCTTCATTCTTATTTTTCTGCTTTATTGGCCGGGTGCGGGATGCAAACGTCTTTTCATTTCATTACAGGAGTTGGCACTTGGCGGTACTTAAGGGGCCCTTACATTATCCAACAATTTGCGCAGCACACTCGTTGCGTAAATGATTTCAAACATTTTTGAAATCAGTCATGCCCACGTCATGCCTATTGCCCATAACCTGGCCAGTGTTGCCAATTTAGCGGTTTTGCCGCTAAAACAAGCGGTGCGAAATGGCTAATTGCAAGAAAGATCTCATCTAGCGGTTAGCGGTTTTCTAGCGGTTTACTGTACACGTAATAATATTTTCTAGCGGCTTTATAAACCCAACAAATATTACCGATATAGCGCTACCAACTGTTCACCAACTGTTGGTCTTTTAGTCAACTGTTGGTAAACCTGGAGCTGGCATAACCTATAAACAAATCATATATATATATATATAATATATAATAATTGTATGATTAAAATCGAGGTATGGAAGAAGCAGGGTCATCAACCTGCAATTTTATGTTTAAGAAACGAAATATAAAAGGAAGGGAAACACGGAAAAGGAAACAGTCTTCTTCCAGTGCTGGTGTGTACTTCATTCATCATTCTTCCAACAATTTGTTAACTTTATTTACCATTTAGGTGATTCGGGAAGTGATCAAGAGTCTACTGTGGTTCAACGGTTTCATCGGAACATAAAAACAAACCCAAATGTGCAGACGACGTCAAAGAAGAGACAAAAAACTTTACAGGGAGGAAGTGATAGTGAAAGTAATGAGGATGTGGTCGGGGTGAGTTACAAATCGAAGAGAAACGCTTTGCCAGATGGCCCTAATGATCAGGGGGCCACGGCGACTCTAGAGATAGAAACGGAAAAGGATCGAGACGCCCAATCAATTTTTGAGAAACGTCTTGAGGTTAATAAGGAATTGGAGGGACAGGTGGATGATAAGGTATACAGGGGCTTAAATAACTATGCGCAGTACTATAAGCCTAAGGATACTGCAGCCGGGAATGCCAGTTCAGGTATTTTTTTTGTTGTAAAAACCATCTATTTCTGGTATATGATTTTACCCCAAAAGATGCCACAGCAAAACGATATGTTATTTTCTCGTATTTATTAGTACAGTAAAACTCTGCTAATCCAAACCTCTATTAATCCGGTTGTACTTGTAATCCGGACAAAATTAAAAAATGTAAATATGTTATGTACCTTCTAATTCAGACCGACCACGAATCTCCGAATCTGGATAACAAGTCATGTGATTCCTCGACGTATCTGAATATCAAGAAGCAAAATATCCCGGAAAAATAGACTAGAATAGAATATATATTTAGACACTCTCTACAGAATAATATCAAAAAGTAATTGATGAATATTTGATAATTGATAACTGATATATAGTATTTCACACTATTTCCTTGTGAATGACCTCTTCGATGCTGGTGTGCAAGGGTGGCCAATTTTTGTCTACTTAAGATCTAGCTGTTATAATTTAAAATCTGCCTTGATGACATGTTGTCATAGGCGTAGCACTCCCGCGAGCTATGGGTACCTTAACGTAACATATACGTCAAAAATTATCTTTTTTTTATTTTTTAGGTCTCGTATTAAGGTTTCGATATAAAGGCATAGAGAAAAAAAATTTCCTGACCCAACCTTTCATATTTGCAGAGTTCATCTAAAAATGCACAGTATGGCTGACAATTTGATTTTAAGATTTCTCGAGTCCTTTTGGCAGAAAAATTAATCATGGAAAATTTTTAGACTTATCAAAAAATTTTAGACTTTTGTAAATCTATCAATAGATCGCGGTAGTTCATCTCATACTGTAACAACTTGTTTATCTACCTACATAAAAAAGATACGTAATATTAACATATTTGATTGAGAATTCAAGATGGTGGGAAGTGACAACACCATTGAATTTCAAGTGAACCAAAATACAAAATACTGTGGCTACTGTAAGAGTTCAGTTTCATCAGAGGCATCATGCACAAACTGTGACATGATATTCCATCCAAGCTGCCTGGTGCGACACTCCAAGCAGTGCAGCGGTCAGAAGGACCAAGGAAAAGTTGCACCTCAGGAAAGTGAGGTTAAACGCAGAGACGTGGAACAAGAACTGGAGCTCCTGAAAGTGGAAGTTACCCTTTTAAGAAAATTAACAAAAGAGCAAGCGGAAAAAAACAGTATCCTTATTGAAAACAACAATTTACTAAAGGAAAAGATTATTTATCTTGAAAAGCCTAGAGCAAGTTCTGGCAGAGACATCTCTATGTCGCTGAAAGAACCACTGAAGCCAACTGCTGCTATCGCCACCTATGGTCAAATAGCGGAAAATCAATTGAATACCTCACAAAACCAAGGAACATACAGAAGAGCTCTGCAAAAAACAATCTGCAAGATATGAAAATAAACCATCGAGATGAAAATATATATATATAATCTGGAGGTAGCAAGCGATAGGAGTGGGGGAGGGTCAAAAATGCTCTGAGCTTCATAGGCTCTTGAAGTTAGGGGTTTTAGTAACTTTATTTTAGTGCTTGCAAAATCACTAAATATCTAGCTTCAGGTATATAAACAAACCTATGATTCTAACCTAAAACGTGCGTTAAAGTATTCGTAACACACCAATTTTGTTTTGTTTTGGCTTTGGGACAAAGGTTATAAGTAATACAGTGGATAAATTGGGGACCGTCTCACGAGTCCTAAACCCAACAACTCGGAGACGTTCGGGCAGCTTCGTAACGTTGGAAATGTCATTCATAATTTTGTGGGCGGGGTTGCGTAGTAAACGGACGCGTAAATCTGGTTACGTACTAAAGTCACTATTTGTCATTTAGGTTATGTGTACAGTGAAATGCCAATGATACTAAATTATGTATTGACATTTTATATTGTATGTTTTTCTATCATAATATGAACATGAGGAAGTAAAAATGAATTGAAATGGTTGGAGGAAATTATACTTCATTCTCTAACCTACACATCCATCACATAGTGGAATGAATAACATACCGATACCAAAGTTAAATATCTTTGCCGATACCTACATACTGTAGATACTTGTGTGTAGACCGTATGGTGTTTCTTTATAATTTATTGAGTATATTTTAGCCCACAAATTTTAGGTTGCCCAAGGGATTATATATTAACCTAAATAAATACATTTTTATGAAATAATACCACATACTTACAACGTGATAGAATAAAAATAGATTAGGTACTGCGTTGTGTACTGTTATTCAATGCAACGTTCTAAAAGAAAATAAGGAAGTAATTTTGACGAAGTGTGCTTGAGAAGCTACGTACTAGTTAATTTGAAATGAATTGATAGTTTTGAGGAAAAAATCATTAGCTAACATTGCAACAACTGGCCTGAATTAATCTGTCTTTGGTATCTGAAAATGCATTATTTTCTCATTTTAACTCATTGTATGCAAGCTTATTTTTTTTAACATTAGTTTTCATATTGCAGAATATTAAACTCAAATCTAGTTGATACTATTTTCAGTAAACTATTTTTACCGTGGTGATTTTGTTGGTACCTAACTTGGGATAATCCATGATGGAGATCTTCGACATGTGTCTCTCATGGCATCTGTACCGGAGCATCACCTGTCCTCCTGCAGAAGATCGTTCACTTACTTTGCCACATATCTAATAAACATCATTCTGAATTCGATAGGTTTCAGTAATCATAAGATCATTGAAACGTACTCTATCAATCTTTGCAATATTAATATTTAATTTCATTTTAATTTATTGAAGGGTAGTATTTTAAATCACTGCTTAGTGTTATATTTACCGTTTGTACATTAGTATGCAATAAAGTTTATTATCATAGAGTAAGATTTATCACTATTTAGAAATCATTCCGACAATGATTGTCCTGCGGAAGACTATTATCGGAGAACAATTATTGTTCTCCGATAATAGTCTTCCGCAGGACTATCAAAGCTCCAAAAATATTACTATATAATTATGAGAAAGAAAATACAATTTAAAATGTTTACACAATAGATTTATTGAATATAATTATAATTAAATGTACAATAATTTTATCAATGAAACTAAATAAAAAATGTTAAATGTAAAAAGTATTCCAACAAATTAATCAAGGTAAATACAAGGTATAATACTAATGGAAGTTAGGTATATAAGGTAGCAAAAAACATAGACTAAGAAACAATATACAGCATATGTATGATATCTCGCATGCAAAGAAAGATAACTAAAAATTTGAATATCTACACAAACAAATTGTTTTTATGGTTATTTTTGTAGGAATTCAACATCGTACAAATTATCTCAAAGTAAGAAGTCAAGGTGTTAAAAATGAATAAGGTTTTCTGTAACGTCTCACGCCAATTTAACAAATTATTTTAGTTACGCCACATTTGTTCCGACAATCAATATCATCTCAACGATAGGTTTCTTTGCCAATATACAGTGTCTATTGGGTGGGTAGCTTAAACACATTTTGATATGTTTTGATTTGCACATAAGTGGATAATAGCATCGGCAGGTGAGCCGCTCTTTGATTCCAGTAACTTGGGTTGCATAACTATTCCTTCGTTGTCTTTCGATATTGATATATAACAACAGAAGCATGGCACTATACGCTATACAGGTGTTATTAAAAGAATAATCTCTCAGGCTTTCTGTTTCCAACGGTCAGTTTGTCCAAGTTTACACTGCTATGAGAGTCCAGCCCGCATCGTGTATGGTTATACAAATAGCTTTGCAATGTCTTTCTAAGATTCTGCTTCCTTGACACGTCTAGTTCAATATAACGTAGGCTAGGAACTTATTTTGAAGGGCTACCGGAGACAATGCCATTAATATCGTAAGCTGTATCCTGGACTGTCATACTATTATGGTATAATCTGCAAAGAATAATGATGAGTATACAACCAAACAATAATCGTAAACTTACCCAAACAACAATGCGCATATTCACAACAATACGTAGTCGTATATTTTCCAATTTTTCCCCGACTGTTATTTGAAATAATGATAAAACTGTTATGCTTTTACCTGCATCAAACATACTGAACATAACCTTAAAAATTCAGGGCATGCCAACCGTAGATGCTAAACATACACTATAGGATGGACAGATGCGACAGTGCTACTTTTGAATGGGCAAACGATGATTCCCGATGAGTGCCGAAATTGCGGCGGGTGCGCACGACCGGCGCGCGTTAGGACTGATGCGACCGTCTCATAAATTGTTTGATGACATAAGAGATGATGCAGATTATTTAGATTTTTCGAATATCAGTCAATTTTCAATTAATCTGGTAGAA
Organism: Melinopterus prodromus; assembly: GCA_964023965.1. Lineage (NCBI taxonomy): Eukaryota > Metazoa > Arthropoda > Insecta > Coleoptera > Scarabaeidae > Melinopterus > Melinopterus prodromus. The sequence continues at coordinate 51,386,579 of OZ030391.1, read as the reverse complement.
TACATAGGAGGTTTTGTAGTAAAAAAGATTTTAAAAAGAATTAAATGAAATTGGTGTTTAGATGCCTGTATTGCATTATCAGCAAATACATCATTTCTAATTTCATTCAAAAATAACGGTAAATTAATACATGTCTCAAAGAATGCGTATGCAAAGAATTTGTGCGAGTTTGTCCGTGGTTATTGATTGTTAGATACAAACAGTGCTCCACCAAAATTAAGATATACTTGAAAATTTAGTTCACTCTGTTTTTTTGTGCAGTATACACACACATTCATTCAATTCACTTCAAAGCCACATTATAAACTATGAACTTGGTAATAATCATATTTGTATTATTAATAAAGGAAGTTGCCAAAATATATTTGACGTGCAGACTGCATTATATCGCAAATTGTCACAATATTCATGTTAGAAAAGCAAGTATATACAAAAGTTGTGCTTTTTAATAATCAATGTACCACTGTATAAAAGATGCTGTTTTATTTTATTATTTTTAGTAACAAACTGCTAACCTTAAAGAAAATTGTTATAATATCAACCATTCCTTTACTCTCTCTGAGAGAATTTCGATGAAAAAGCAGAATTGAAATGTTTACAAACATTGCTAGTTACTTAAAATATTACGAGTTAAATTCCAACTACTGTATATTCCATCAGTACTGTGATGATTTGATCATTACCTTCTGTAACTCGTATTATAAAGTGATAATTACTTCCTTTTTACTTATTGAACGCACTAAAAGTAGGTTATAAACAAGAGAATTTAAGTAGTAGTGTTTGAATTTAGTGAATTTGCCGCGCGTCGCCCTCTGTATGGCCCTATGAGAACTAAACAACTTTTGACCCGTTTTAGCACTGGTGGGGACTATTGCATGCTACCTCCAGATTATATATATATATTCATCTCGATGAAATAAACCAACAAAAGACTATGACCAAGGTTATTCACATGAACAAAACACCAAACCAATCGAACAAAATCACTCCGATTCCAAAAGAGGGAGATGAAGAGGAATTTAAATTGGTGCAATATAAGAAGCGGCGAAGTATCAAAACAATCCACGGCGCAGCAACTGATGTCAATAACGCATTAAAAGCGGTCCCAAGCTACGGGTATCTACATGTTTACAGACTACACCCAGATACTACAGAAGAAAACTTAAAGTCATATATAACGTCAAAAAATATCCAAAATCCAATTTGTACAAAGATGTCATCGAAATATCCAGAGGAATATTCATCATTCAAAGTCGCATTCAATATAAAGAATCTAGACGTGCTACAAGATCCAAGTTTTTGGCCTGAGGGGACACGTCTAAACCGTTTTTTCCACCAGCTTGGTCTAAAGAAGAGAGGTGGGTAAATATCTCACAGCACATTACCTGCTCAAAAACTAGTAATAAAAATCCAAACAGCAAACAATTAAATATAATGCACTTGAACGCACAGTGTATCACTAATAAAATAGATGCTATCGAAATTCTGGCTCATGAATACGATCTTGATGTGTTGTGCATTGTCGAACATTGGTTGAATATAATAACCAGAACATCTACAATATGAGTTCCTATGAGTTAGGTAGCACTTTTACTCGATCTACCTTCAAACATGGTGGGGTATGTATTTTTGTACATTCACATACAAAATTTGCAGACATTCCCATGATATCGGCAAGGTCAGTAGAAAAAGAATGTGAAATGGCAGGACTCTACATAGGAAGCAAAAATATTGTTATCATTACAACTTATAGATCGCCAGATGGAAATGTATCGCTCTTCTTGGAAACAATATCAGCAATGCTCTCTGATCTGTTGGATCAGTTTAACCCACAAACAAAAATCATACTCTCTGGATACTTCCAAGTCAACTGCAGATTCCCAGGAGCTGGTAAATACTATGAGAAGCTTTGGGCTTGAGAAAACAACTACCCAATATACAAGAGTCACTGCAACATCAAAAACAACAATTGATAACATATTTACAAACATCACCGAATATTCAACAAGTGTAATAATGCACAACTTATCAGACCATTATGGAATTAAATTAACAGTTCATTCTGAACACCAAAGACAACATACTAAACAGAAAACGAGAATACTCTCCAGCCAAGGAAAAGCATCTCTAGAAAACCTTCTATACCAAGAAGATTGGGAAGTATTATCAGAAGTCCAGGGTGTGGAGAACAAGTACAATAAATTTCTATCTAAATACATAGCTGTAATAAACACTGCACTCCCCCTGAAGCAAATAAAACCAAGACAAAAGAATAACCCTGCTATGTCCCACGAGGCACGGCAAATCAAAGAGACCCTGGGATTAATACAGGAGTCATACAACCGTATGGGGGGTGAAGACCTGAAGGAAATCCTAAAAAGCTATAAAAGCTTTTACTTGAACTTTGTGATGGAGGAGAAGAAAAGCCGGTATAAAAACAGCCTTCAAGGCACTGAAAATAGACCAAAAAAGTTGTGGAACATAATAAACACAGAAACAGCAAGAAACGCAAAATCAAGCCCATCCATGCCATCTAGCAATGATCTAAATTCGTTCTTTGCCACTGTGGGAGATTGTGACAATGGTATAACTGCAGATACAAACAAATTACCTTCCATATCCGAGACCCTTTTCTTGACCCCAGTATCACCAGCAGAAGTACTAAGCACGATAAAAGGACTAAAAACAAAAACAACAATGGATATCCACTTCCTAAACACAAAAATACTGCAATGGAGCGCCAAATACATTGCAAAACCTTTGTCAGATGTTATAAACGAGTGCTTCTTGCATGCAGTGGTACCTGACCAAATGAAAATTGCAAAAATAGTGCCAATATATAAAAAGGACGACCACCAAAATTGCTCAAACTATCGCCCTATTGCAATACTGCCAGTACTATCTAAGGTACTGGAGGCTGCACTCCTAGGCAGACTCTCCAACTTTCTTCAGGCGCAGAAGGTGTTGAGCTCAAACCAATTTGGCTTCAGAAAGGGCAGAAATACCATTGACGCTGTTCGCTCCCTGCTGGACTTTGTGTGGGATGCCATGGAGAACGGAGAGGAATCTCAAGCGGTCTTGTGCGATCTGTCCAAAGCATTTGATTGTATACAACATAAGCAACTTCTTAGAAAGTTGGAATGGTATGGAATAAGAGGTCAACCCTTGTCTCTAATTGAATCATACCTGAGCAATAGGAGACAAGGAGTTTACACTGAGGGAGAGATGAGCTCACTACTGACTGTCAAGAGTGGAGTAGCTCAGGGATCACTGATGGGTCCAGTGCTGTTCTGTCTGTTTATTAACGACCTTCCAGAGAACATGTCTGCCACAGCTGTTCTATTTGCAGATGACACGACACTCCTTACCAGGGACGCAGATATCAACACCCTCCAGTCAAAAACTATCTCAGCATTATCTGAAGCTAAGGACTGGTTTGGTGCAAATGCTTTACAGATGAACGACACCAAAACATCAACAATAAGCTTCACAAGCAAGCGGAATACAACTATCCAGGCTTCTTCAACAAAGCTGCTTGGTGTCACCCTTGACTCACGTCTCACCTGGTTGGATCACACAAATGCTCTTACATCAGCTCTTTGTACAGCAACATATGCTATTAGAAGAGTGAGACAGATTGTCGGGAGAGATGCGGCTGTAATAACGTATCATGCACTATTCCACTCAAGACTAAGTTATGGGTTAGAATTGTGGGGAGAATCAGCCCACTCTGGAAAGATATTCATCTTGCAAAAGAAAGCTGTCCGTTCTATAGAACAAGCCAGCTGGTCTACCCACTGCAAACCACTATTCCGAAAATTCAAGATAATGCCACTGCCATCTGCATATATTTTTAAACAAATACTACATGCAAAGAGTGTTATATCAGACCACCAAGATAGAAGTGAAACAACAAGCCGAATGCTGCGGAATGCAAGAGACATTACCATACCCTTCCATCGTATAAATACAACTGCCAGCCAGCATCGACATTTGGAGCTATTTAATATGTTACCTGCCCTTTGGAGGAGTAAAACGCCAAGGAAACTAAAAGCAGATCTCAGAAACCTGCTGACCGACAAAATCTTCTACGATGTTGAAGAATTCAGGAACTACATGCAAAATGAGATAGACTAAACTTTTATTGTATCTTAAATTGATATATGCGATATGTGCATTTTTCTTTTCTTTTGACCATTTCCCTGTTACAAATGTATTTTGGTGAAATAAAGTTTATTTATTATTTATTTATTTATTTGACCTGCAAGGATAGCCCTTTGCTAATATTTTTATAGATATATTAAGAAATAAAAACCTCTTAACTTTGCAAGAATTTATTTGCTCTGGTACCGGTTTCGACTTTGCGTCATCGTCAGCCAGAATCTGCACAGGACAAAAAGACAAATAACAGATAGAACAAAATAAAAATAATAATATTAATTAACTCACAGTCAAAATAGTTAATAATTAGTGTACATTCCGGCGAACGGATATAAGACGTAGAAAAATCGGATGAATACATCAATACTAGGGCTTCCAATCCCGGACAATATACTGATCCCGGGATTTCGGGATTAGGGATTTTGTAATCTCGGGATTCATAAATCGAAGCGAAAATTGCCGGATCACAACGCCTGGGATGCCAAAAGTTACCAAATCCAGTCAATAAGAAACTCCTAAAATATACTTGAGTGGACTTTTACCCCGGAAATTGATCAACAATTTCAAATTTTGCGTTACAAAGAGAAAACAAAAATTATCGGTTTAAAAGGTAAAATGTGTCAAAGTGTGCGTATTGACAACAATAATAAACAACATTTAAACTCTATTAGATAGTAACTAGCTCTTGTACCTTTAATTTGCTCAAAAATTTTACATTTTTGTAAAATTTTTTAAGAATAGTCGCGACAAACAAAATTGATTGAGTCAAATTTTCAATATTTCATATTAATGCCAATAAAACATTTTGACAAATTGTTTAAAATTGGATAAGACCCAGTTCTAAATGCGTTTTCAAGTAAAGATGTTATCTATTGTTCAACATTAATGAAATATCTTCAGTGCAACTTCTTAGATGAATAAGTAGGTAGGCAATTTAAATATTTAATTTCTGGTCATGAAAGAAATTAATATTATGTACTTGTGCGTACTTGCACCGAGTTTTAAGAATTCAGATTTAAATTGATCGTTAATCTTTTAGATTAGTTTCAATATGTTAAGCATCTTATGCTTAATAAAAAAGAAAAAAACTCGTACGTCTTTCGGATTTGTCAAATATGATTCAAATAGCCCAACCCACATTATAAAATCAGATTTTTTATCTAAAAGTACTTTTTGACAAATCTTTTCCACTGAAAAAAACAAAAAAGGCGATAATTGTGCGATGATCCCATGACAGAAAAACATTGTACCCAGAGGACGGCATTACATTGAGGAAGTGGAAAAAGACTGAAAAATGCTGCAAGAGAATGTCCATCGTCAAGTCCCAAAAACTTCTTTAAACTTGTGTAAATTAATAACGCAAAGCAAAATGGAAATGACTGTCATAATATCGATGACAGCCGGGTTTTCTTTGGATTGGTGAGGTTTAATGCAATGTATGCCCTCCACGAGCACGAATCACTTCCTCACACCTGCGTGGCATGCTTCACACTAGTCTGCAAAGAGATTCTTGGGGTATGCTATGCTTTGCCATTCATCAATCAGTGTTTGCATCGTACCTATACATATATGTCGCTTTTTAGTTTAAGGCAAAATCCTTCAACTGGAAGAAACTTGAAAATCGAAGCAAGAAATAACAAAATTCGTTCGATTGGAATGAACAATCGAACGATTAATAGCAAATAATTTTTGGTACAATTTAGGTTTCATTTTACAGTTAAATATATCGGGATTCATTTGTATCTTCATTTTATACTTATTTTCAATATTTTTTTTGTTATCGATGTATTTTATTACCTATTTACTAATTTTATATTCGATAGTATCTATATTAGAATACAGGTGAAGAAATCCGCGAGGGTATACTAACCAACGAGACTTAAGCAAACTGAGAAGGTTCATTTTGCCTTCATATTAAATTATATCTACTTTTGCGAAATGTGTTCTTCCTATTATAGCAACATTTGTCGAGTTGGGTTTTTAAACATTTTATGCTTGATACTTAATTTAATCAGAAATTGTGATGTTATAGACTGAAATTCATACCTTAATAGCAGTTCAATTGATTTATTGTAGAACAGTGCCCACGTTGCACCAATTAACAATAAAATAAAAAAAAATAGATTTACCTTTTTCTGGATCCCTAGAATTAGATTAGAATCTCGGGATCCCGAAAAAGGTCATTATTTGTCGGGATCCCGGGATCCCGTAATCCCGGGGTTGGAAGCCCTATACACTACGTGTTACCCCGTTCACGGCTGCGGTTATATAGGACGCGACAGTATCAATTTTCCGGCGAGATCGGGAAAAGAGTGGGGGGGGGGCGTTCTTTCGGCAACAGTAACACAGTCAAACATCTCTCTCGGAATTTCTGTTGGAAAATAATTACAAAGAAATCAAAAGATCACTAATCTTTATTCAAATGTTCCCTTAGACCTTAATTCTTGCCAATGAACATTTAAAATCTCACTACAATGATAACACTCATATTTCAGATTTTAACAAAATTCTAAAGTATATTATTACACAAAACTATTGTTCCTTTAATGATATTTTTTTTTTAAATTGGGGAAGGCATATCTATGGGAATGAACTTATCAGGTCTTTTATCTGACATTTTCCTTAACCACATGGAGAACAATTACTTTATTCATCCTAATTTTGGGGAGGAAATTTGACTGAACTTAACTATATGCTTAACTACATCAATAGTTTACACCCTAACCTTAAATTTACCACTAAAATAGAAAAAAAAACAACTTATTGCATTTTCTTGATCTTGCCATTTTTAGACATGAAAAACAATTATCCTTTGACATTTATAGAAAGCCAACCTCTGTTCCTACCATCATCCCCTTTGATTCTTTTCATCCCTTATCACACCGTCTAACTTCCCTCCGTTTCTTTTTCCGTAGAGCTTTAACATATCCCCTCAACAATACCGACAAACAGAAAAATATCTTTCATTGATGATGTTGCATTAAAAAATAAATTTCCCAAGAGGTTAACTATGCAAAATTATGCATGAAGCCAGAATCGGTAATATAGACCCCCTTTACACCAGAGAAATTTCACTAACCAACCCTTTCATATATAAACCCTTCACATACAATCCATCTAACTAAACTCTCAAAAATCCTCGGACCCTATAACATTGTTCCCGCTTTCAAAACTAACACCCAAATCCTCCATATTCTATCAAAGCAACGCCAGGTTCCTTCTATATTGCAAGAAAGTGGTGTTTATCCGGTAAACTGTCATAATTTTAACGCTGTTTATATCGGTCAAACGGGCAGGAAGCTGGCGGCACGAATCAGCGTGCACAAATATCAACAAACCTCTAAGTTTGATTTTGATAACGTTAAGTTGATTCATAAATGTCAGAAGGTTAGACCTTTTGAAGCTGCTTGAAATAGAGCGGCACAAGAAGTCTCCTCACCTCATCATCAACATTCAGACAGATTTTTTGTATAAACCTTTATTATCATACCTTTAATTTCAAATTTTTCAAAACTTTCATTCTATAACAAATTTTTGGTTTTCACCCCGTCATATTCTGTCTGGTTGTTGATCTGAGTCTTTGGCTTGTTTGCCCCTCCTTATGAGGTTTTAATTAATATTTTATTGTTTTGCTTTTTTCCATTTCCACATTGCCCTCCTGATGCATGCCGCCGGCTTTCTGTGATTTTTCGCGCATGTTTCTATGTTTATTGTTGTCATTTTTATACTTTGATAACACTCATTGAATATTTGTTTATTGATACTCATTGAAAACTTTTTTTTCTATCCTGCCCATGGTATCTTCTGTGGTGTATTTTTATACATGTGTATTTGAGTTTTTACCTTCCATAATTTGACTGTACTACGTGTGTTCATTTCAAAAGTATCCACCCTTAATAACTCTTGCCCTTTGAGTGAAAACACGTCGATTTAGATATTGAGGGGAAGTTTAAAAATGGTACCTAGAGAATTTTCGGTTTCATTCCTTCACCCTCCAGCCACCCCACTTTGAAATTTCAAATGGCACCCCCTATTTTGTGATACATCATTTGAAAGGGCACAAAATTATCTACACAAACATGATAAAAAAAAATAAATCGATTGATTGGTTCTTAAGATAGACTACACAGAAGATGGAAGGTATGAAATTACTCAACCCTTAATAACTCTTGACCTGATGCGATTATTGCTTAGAGTGGAAACACGTCGATTTAGATATCGATGGGGAAGTTCAAAAATGGACTTAGAGAATTTTAGGTTTCATCCCTTCACCCCCCTTGTGATATATCATTTGAAAGGGCATACAATTCTCTACTCAACCATGATAAAAAAGATTAAATCGATCTATTGGTTCTTAAGATAGACTACCCAGAAGATAGAAGGTATGAAATCAATTATTATTAGCGGAACATTGCGGATTGGATACACTGTTGAATTAAATTACAGTCATAAGAAATTAAAATAAATAATAAAATAAGAAATTATTTTATGGTATGTTCGAAATGGCCACCATTATTTGCTAGACAAAAATACATTCTGTTTTCGAACTCTTCGCGAACGCAAATAATGGTGGCCGTTATTCTAGTCTATCTTAAGAACCAATCGATCGATTTATTTTTTTTTATCATGGTTGAGTAGAGAATTTTATGCCCTTTCAAATGATGTATCACAAGATATAGAGTGCCGTTTGCAATTTCGAAGTGGGGTGATTGGGGGGGAGAAGGGATGAAACCTAAAATTCTCTAGGTACCATTTTTGAACTTCCCCTCGATATCTTAATCGACGTGTTTCCACTCAAAACAATAATCGCATCAGGTCAAGAGTTATTAAGGGGTGAGTTATTTTATACCTCCCATCTTCTGTGTAGTCTATCTTAAGAACCAATCGATCGATTTCAGTTTTTGTATCATGGTTGAGTAGAGAATTTTGTGCCCTTTCAAAAGATGTATCACAACATAAGGGGTGCCATTTGAAATTTCAAAGTGGGGTGGCTGTGGGGCAAAGGGATGAAACCTAAAATTCTCTAGATACCATTTTCACTCAAAGCAATAATCGCATCAGGTCAAAAGTTATTAAGGGTGGATACTTTTGAAATGAACACACGGTATAACCGTGCTCTATTATAACGGAAATTTCAAAAAAATTTCATTTAAATTGCTGTCTGAGATTTTTGACTTTGTTACTGTTGCCGAAAGAACACCCCCCACTTTTTTACCGATCTCGCCGGAAAATTGATACCGTCGCGTCATATGTAACTGCAGCCGTGAACGGGGTAACACTGGGTAACACGTATTGATGTATTCGTACGATTTTTCCACGTCTTATATCCGTTCGCCACGTGCCAATGATACCATTGCTGGAATGTACACTAATTATACTAACTAATTTTGACTGTGAGTTAATTAATATTATTATTTTTATTTTGTGTTCTGTGTTATTTGTCTTTTTGTCTTGTGCATATTCTGGCTGATGATGACGCAACGTCGAAACCAGAGCAAATAAATTCTTGCAAAGCTTCAAAGGTTTTTATTACTTAATATATCTATACAATATCTCTTTGCAACATGGACCCGAATCATAATATTTTTAAGTTGTTGAATTGAAAAGTGAGTCTCTTGCGAATATTTGTTTATCTTGTCGAGCTAAAGGTCACTCTTTACTCAAATGTTAATTTATTTTGTATCGCTGATAGGTTAGCGCTTTTCTAAAATTTATTTATTTTCCTGACCTGAAAGGTTAGCTTTATGCGAATACATATTTGTGTCAGGTTAGCTCAGGCTGCTATTAAGCTGAAAGGTTAGCCCTTTGCTAATATTTGTTTAATTTTTGAGATGGAAGATGAGCCGTTTGCTAATATTTGTTTATCATGTTGAGATGAAAAGTTAGCAATTTATAATATCGGTTTATATTGATTTGAGATGAAAGGTCGGCACTTTGGTAATGTTTATTTATCTTCTAAGCTCAATAATTAGTCCTTTGCTTATTTGTTTATCGTCGCGAGCTGAAAGGATGACTCCTTGAGAATATTTGTTTATTTCGCTGAGCTGAAAGGTTATAACTTGACATGCTAATATATGTTGTTGAGCTGAAATATGTTTTGCGTTTTGCAGTTATTTGTTTATGTTTTGAGTTCAAAATGTTGGGATTTTGAACGCAAAAAGGTGAAGAAATACATGTTGGTAACTTGATTATTGTCGAATGGGTAACACCCTTGAATTTCGGCAAATTATGAATTGTCGACTGGAAGTTTGAATGAGTTACTGACACCAAGTTTATCATTGAGGACAATAGTTCTGGAGACTGGCTTTGAGAGCAAAGCTATAGGATTGGATTGTTAGGAATTATTTTGTATGTTGGATTATTTTAAATATTGGGCCACTGATAAAAGATTATAAATATGCTTATTTGTAAATACATGAGTAACTAGACTCACTTGTTACTGTTAACGTTTTTAGTTAGAATGCGATACGCAAAAAAACGCTATCGGTAGACGGAGAGTTCTGTGACATCAGTCATTGCTCGATTTGTTGTCTGCTGTTCTTGCTACATAAAGTGGTTGATTCAACTTCCACATTCGCTAAAAATAGGGTTATATGAATAGGGAGAAAATCAAAGGTTCTTCACTGTTCAAGTAGTATATTGGGCAATTAGTTAACAACCGTTTTTAATAGGGTTATGCATTACATATTACGTCAAGACATCGCTGTGATCGACGAAAATTGGCTTTGCGGCCGGTCAATCGCGATTGACTTTTTGGCCACCCTTGCTATTGGGGAATGCTATAGTCTGGTGATCTTTAAGTTTATTTCGAAACGATCTGTTTGTCTTGGAGTTCCAGCTAATTGGTAGGCTATTATAGATTTGAATTGATTTATTGTAGTGGTCTGTTGTTGACAGCAAGAAAAATCTGGTTGTAGAGGATTTCGATTCTTTGTGGTGTAGCTGTTGTGAACTGCTTGTTTTGGGTTGTTGCTGGTGACATTATGTACATTGGATACACAGCGGAGAAGATACGCTGCATAAACTTAGTATTTTGTGCTATCGCAATTGAGACTTGACGTGACTCCCGGGTTGTCACCGTTGTCAGATATCTTATAGCTCTCTTTTTGAGTACAAGGACAGATCTTGTGGGTACACTGTGCCCCCAAGTGCCAAGTCTTAATTTAGTCATGCGTAGACAATGCGTGAATGGAACAGTGCCATGTAGGCAACTCTTGCAGCGTGGTAGCCTGCAGTTGTTTCTATTCGTCTTATGGAATATGTGGCTTTACTCAGCATCTTCCTTAGCTGCTCGATGTCGTCTCTCCAAGTTAGTCAACGGTTAATGTGGATTCCTGGAAATCGCAGTACCGCTTTTTACGTCCGTCAGCTCTGCCCACCAAATTTCGCAAAACGCCTTGAAACTTTCCAAATAATTAGCACCCAATTAGTACTAATTGGTACCACCAACCAGGGCCGATTTATCCATTAGGCGAGTGAGGCTGCCTAGGGCGGCAGCCTTTTTTAGGGCGGCAAGTTTTGTTTAAAAACAAAATTTATAAATTTTTATTATATTTTCTGTTTTTGTCACCCAGAGTTGAAGTTTTTTTTTCTAATAAAGTTATACTATTCTGAAAATATCAATTTTTATTTATATAAGGGGCGGCAAAAAGAAAAATGCCTAGGGCGCTATCATGCCTTAACGCGGCCCTGCCACCACCCCCGCCATTGGTACCTCAAAGGAACTCCCCCTAATTAGGAGTAGCTCCTTTGGCCGTCAACTCAGCCCGCCACTTGTCGCGAATCGAGTTGAAACTTTGGTAATATTTAGTACCCAATTAGTACTAATTGGTACCACCAAACCCGCAATTGGTACCTCAAAGGAACTCATTGAAAGCGGTGATTGAAAGTGGCTCAAGGTCAAGTCCGTTACCTCAGCCCACCACTTGTAGCGAATCGCCTTGAAACTTTCCAAATATTTAGTACCCACTTAGTACAAATTGGTACCACGAAACCCGCTATATGGTACCTCAAAGGATGTTCTTGAAATCGGGAATTGAAATTGTCTCAAGGTCACGTCAGGCGCCTCAGCCCACCACTTGTTTCAAATCGCCTTGAAATTTTCCAAACAACTAGTACCCAATTACTACTAATTGGTACCACCAACCTCGCAATTGGTACCTTAAAGAGACACACCCTAATTACGGGTAGTGCTTTTGACCATCACGTTTCGAGAAGAAACATTGAAAATGCATGGCTGAAATTTTGGTTGCCTAAACGATTTTATATTTTGCCGTCGTTGGCATTGAAAAGAGGCAAATAAAGGCATTTTGGATGTAGAAAATGCAAAATATTTTCGTTATCATCAACAATATTATTTTTTAAATAGTTTTTTGTTTAATATAGTTTTTGGGAATTGGCAACAACAAAACATTTTCAAGTTTTGTTTGTTTTTTTTTAATTTTCAATATTTCGCCTTAATCAAAGGCGAGGAAATCCTTCTTGAGGAAATCTACAATAAATAAGCAATTTTTGAAATAAATAACATAATAAATATAAAAATATTAACTAAATAAACAAACAACGTGAACACATGATAAAACAGTAAAAACTAAATTAATCAAGGACTATGTCAGACCCTTACAAGATTTTAATAACATTAATACTTTTTCATAAATAATATTAAATTTTCTACTTCAGTTTTAAAATAACTAATATTTAATTCATTAATAACAAGCATTTCCAAAAAGTTCCTATTTCGTTACTGTTTACAAATTATAATTATATAATAATATAATATAAAGGTTTTCCTGAAAAGCATGTTGATAAGAATGCACACCTTAATTTATAAGTTTCTATATCTGACTTTTGTTGTGTTTAGTTTCTATTATCTGTCTGACCAACATACAATAAATGATAACAACAACACGGAATAGAATAAACAACCTCAGAATTTAAAACCAAAGACGTTTTATTTTTAACAAAAGATAAACAACTATTAAGTTTTAACTAATTATATTTTGAAAATCTAATGTTATTACATTTTAAAGGTTATGTCAAACTAAAACAGGTTGTTGTAGAGATGAAACACTATTGTTATCATTTCTCCCCGACTGCCGCACAGACAAGCCACTGGCTTTGTGCACATGGCAACATCCCCACAAAAAAAAAAAAATTTGACCGAGAACCAAATAACTAACAATTAAGTATTTTTTTGGAAAACCATTATTAAAAATATTGATTTTTTTAAATTTTTGTGTCTAAATTGAGAATTTAGATTTTTGCTTATATTTTTTTACTGCAAAAACTGTTAATTTTAATTAATGGAATGATATGAGAAAAAAATAATATATCTACCCTAACTTGTAGCTTTTTTAAACCAATCTAAAAGCAAAATATTTTTTCTGTTAATGTCATATTAATATCTAAAAATCTGATGTGGCCAGGCACATGACTTTATCATACAATATATAAAATTAATAGTTTAGCTGCATGAGAATCTATTCTATTGAGATAAATCGTAGGTATTGTCAAAGCATCAGCATTTGACACTACCAACACTACGTCATTAGAATAATAGTTATTTATGTCACAAATGCCGAAAGTACGGAATAGCGCGACGAGCGATGATGCGGCGCGTCACCGAAGGCGGAGTGTCGCCGTCGCATGTGAGCGAGTTGCGCTATCTAGTTTTTGGCAGGAGCGACATCAACGTTTATTGTGTTGCTTTTTAAGAAATACGTTTAAAAAAATAAATGATTTCTGTATAGTAAATGCTAGGTTGGTACCACTTTGACGAAACGTCAAGTTTAAAGGTGCGATCCGATTGGTAGGTAATGGTAGCTAATGGCGGTGGTAGAATACGAAATTATAGTATTTCTTACATATCGTGATAATGACACATATTAGTTTGCATGTACATAAACATGAGTCACTAGCAATTTTCTATTGGAAATACTATAACGGCGTCTGCTACCACTGCCATTATCACTAATGAAAACGCACCTTAAACAGGTAATTCAAATTCTGACAGATTTATATTTGTTCATGACACATCCCTACAAACATAATAAAATAAAACTACACTCATCGCTATACTTTATTTATAATTTTCGCAATTTATCGTTTTTAGAAGTAGATATAAAGACGGGTTGATATTTCTTATCAACAAACAATCAAATTGGTGATCTTATTTTATTTGAAATTTGTATTTTATAATTTGCCGCACTACAGCGGCAACGTTCCATAGTGGTTCTCCAACCTCTGATGAGATCAGCTGTGTTCGAATGTGACAACACAAAAAAGTATTTGTCAAAATCCTGGCTACTATGTAATTTCATATCAATGCAGATGCGACCGACCTCAATCAAATAGAATTTGCTCTTGAAGCTAAACTATTAATTTTACCACAAAATGTCATAGGCATAAATTATTCAAAATTTCCTCTACTTTAATTTATTAATTAACTATTTTGTCGAAATTACAGAAATGGCGGATCATTTGCAAAATCCTTCAAAAAGGCTTAGAATAAACTACCAGTTCCTTTGGACACCTTTCAACCAAAAGCTTTTCAGCTCTAAGTTTGGTAACAAAACTTCTAAATATGAACTTTCGTTCCGATACCTTTAGTAGTTTCTCCGGAATCGTCGCCACAAAAATCGTTTACACACAGACATACATACACACACACACACACACACACACACACACAGACATTTTTTTGTACCTTGGTTAAAAATGTTCAGGGGACCCAAAAAGACCTATTTCCGCTAAAATCTCAATTTTTTTTTTCGGCATGATTACAATACTTTATCTTACTGCGTATGATAAAGTAAAAAGACACTAAGTTCTGTCTATTTCAAATTGTCCAGTTGTTTTCAAACGTAATCTAGATTTGGCAATACATATTTGTAATTTCTACTGTGATGTTTAAAAATCGATTTCAGTAGGTACAAGTACATTTTAGGTATAGGACATCGTACGCAAAGTTGACCTAAAATTTTCCATAGCATTGAGAAATGTATTCATATGTTAGGGTTGCCATTTGAAAAAATCGACTTCTAGTACTTTTCTCGAATTCAACTTTGATCTTATAATTTGAACACCCTCTATAACTTTTAGAAGAGTTCTGCTGATGTGTCGATGATACGTTACCTTCACAACAATTTTGCTGGAAAACTTTTTTTAACGGTCACACGGGATAATTTATAAGTAATTGAAAGTAACCGTGCAGCTGTCATTTTTTAATAAAAAAGATTAATATCTCAAAAATGATATATGGTAGGTATAGGGAATGAATCATAAAATTAATCTAAAATTTAATGAAGATTTCAAAAATGCGATAAAATACAGGCTGTTCCATTAGAAATATCAAAGTTGAAATCATTTCCGGTGTACCCGGAAGTAACGAAAAACTCCAAATATTTTAGTTGAGACGACCGTGTCTAACAATATAAGTCCACAAATTTTCAATCTCTTATTTCATTTGGTTCTCCATATACTTCTAATGGCAGCTCGTCGTGGGAGACCCTGTATATAATGAGCTAGATCCAACTTGTAAGTGTTAAGACAACAGAACGTTAGTTGAAACGTTCAAATTCGGCTAACAACATAATATCTGTTTTGAGGTACAGAGCTGCGTACTCTCCTAAATTTTGACAGGTAAAAGAACTACAAACGTTCAAAGCGTGTGCATAATCCTCATCACTGATATGTTCAGTTTATTATAAAATTCTGACTCTTTTGGATAATTTTGTATGAATTAATTTGCTCGAATCAACTATTTACTCATATTGGAATACTCCCTTACGAGTAAGTAAATTTATAATATATAAATTTATTTTCAGGTAAATTTTGAAATTGTGGTTTTAAATCTTGGAAATTATGAGGATAGGTACTCGCTAGCAAATCTAGCGAAGATGCCATAAACCGAACTGAGTATAAATCTGAATTTCACTAAATGATCCTCTACATTCTTGGAAAACGATATTTATATCTCCTTATTTATTAGTAACAGCTTCACACGACCTTCGAAATCTGCATGTAAATTTCATACCCGCTCAGATTGTGAAAAGCCACTGGAATGACGGACTATCCCTATAATTCAGGTGCCAGGTTTCGTGAGCTGGTCCACGATATTTACCAGTCAGGTGGCAATGATCACGTATTCTGATATCCTTGGTTTGAAATCGTTTCCACAAACGTGACATTGGTGGTTGACTGGAATTCGCGTTCTTTATCTGTAGTTAGTTGGTCTATTGGAAGAGGAGAAAGGAAGACTGTCTCAACATCTTCAGCAAACTGTTTCATCTCGATTGCAAACCATGTTTGGCAATCCAAACCAGTATATGATTTATAGACAGATAAAGAGTCATCGTAGCTACATTTGACATAGTATCTGATACTGAGGATTCAGTTTTCTGAGTCTGGCTATCCTTCTTCTTCCTAATTGGCTTCAACATACATACAAGATCTGCGTATACAATAAATGGAACCTTTTCTTATTTACCCCAATTTTTAAAATGAGTTGTTTCGCCTTATTTTGCCAGCCTCACTCGACTTGTATTCATTTTGTTACAATCCTCCACATGTTTATCTAGACTCGTTGTGGTATGGAAGTAGTGGAGACATCTATCACATATACTACATATACTTTTTGCCATTTCATTAACCTAATTGTGACGATGCAAGTCTAGTAAGATTTTTAATCCTCACATAGTGGAAGGTTAGTTTAATCTTGTTTTCATCATGATTTTCCTCGTCATCGTCTGCATTTTGAATGAGTAGCAGGTTTACATGTTTATTTCTCCTCTCTTTCGCTAAATATGTTGGAGCAACGGCGAACTTCTTATTTTCCACCTCAAGGATGTAGACGTAGGATCTGTTTTTGCTCTCGATCCGTGTGATCTGCTTTATGGCATTGTGATGTTTTTCATATTAAGCACTTTTGAATAGTGTGAATATGAAGAAGATTTATCCGCATTTTTTTATCTGGGTGGAGTGCTGATATTACAGCCCACGCGAAACAAACATCATCGTTATTATTTACATTAATACATGCTTCCTTGCGTTTCATGTGTTGTGGAAGTTAGATGTAAGAGGAGCCTAACATCGCATCGGTGTAAGCTTTTTGATGTTCACTTGTAGGTTTACTATTGCAGATAGCGCCCATCCACTATCCTTTCTCCTGAAACTCATCTAGCTGTGTGAGAATTGGGTTTCTCCCCAGGGTCGCGTTAAGGCGTGTCAGTGCCCTAGGCATTATTTTTTGCCGCCCCTTTATATAAATAAAAAGATATATTATCAGAACAGCATACTGTTATTAGCAAACAAACTTCAACTACTGGGGACAGAAACGGTGTATCGATGATGACATAATACGTTCCGATTTTCATTTTCTCTCTGGCTGAAAACTGGTCTCCATTATCAACACTATGATCAAAATGAATCTTTCTTCGTTTCTTTCTGCCTTCTTTATACGTCTTTGCCTGATTGTTTAAAATTGTTATTTGCTGTTATTATTGTTAAATAATAATATTATTATTAATATTATAATATTATTGTTAATAAATTGTTATTTATTGTTATTAAAATTGTTTTTTGCTTCGTCTTCATAAATTTCAAAATTGTGTCTGATCGAGTCTAAATACAAGAAAGCGACCAACACCAGAATAATCGTAGCAACCACGTCGGGAAACTAATGTATTTTATTAGTGGTTCTAGTTCTCGAACCACAGAGCCCAGGTCACGCGCAGGATTTTGCAGATATTTATGTTAACTATCACTATATTACTTAGGCAAATAAAACACACAACACCATAAATACAGTTTATATTGTAACCATGCTCTCACATTGAGTATTCACTGCTAACTAACTACTATATTCCCTCGGCACCGCCCGCTCTCTATTCCCCTCCATCTCCGTCCACATAATTAGGGGAATCACCGCACCATGAACAGTGCTGCCATCCGTCAAGGAAATAGGTACAGGTGTGGCCGCCCTGCTCTGATGCAGCTTCAGTCGGCCATGCTACCAATCCCTGCGTCCTCGCTGGATCTTAAACTTTCCTAAGATAAGAAATAAGAAATATATTAATGTTATAACAAATAGCAAACTAAGTTGTTTAGTTCTCACTGTGAGAACTGTCACTTGAGTCGCCTGAAAATAGAGAAAATAACTTTAATTTGTCGACAGCACATACACGTTTGTAGCCTTTGGGTACGTTTCCCACCTGGTATGTCTTCTACCACGTACCGGTCTTTATCTAGTACTTTTGTAATTACATAGGGCCCATCATACGTAGGTAGCAACTTCTTGCTTTTTCCATCATTTGAGCACTTTGCTCGCCTTATAAGGACTTGTTGACCCTCCTTAAATAGGGTTGCTTTAGCACGCTTTCGATCATAGTGCCTTTTTATGATCTTTTGTCTTTCTATAATACGTTCTGAGGCTTCCTCACGTATTTTTGCAAGATTCTTATCTTGTTCTACTTCAGATACCACATTCGTTAAAAAAGCATCTGACACACCTTGTGGCTGATACCCGAAAAATAACTCGTATGGGGTCTTTCCCGTTGTCGAATTCACTGTTGAATTCAACCCAAAACGTACGGTACTTATACATTCGTCCCATTTATCTTCTTCATCCATCGTTGCTGAAAGGCATGATAGAATTGTCCTGTTATACCTTTCTACTTGTCCATTTGCACGTGGTGTAGCTGTAGCTGTGAGCACCACTTTGATACCCAGACTCTTACAGAAGTCAGTAAACTTTTTGCTTGTATAACACGTACCTCTATCTGTAATTATCCGTTGTGGTACCCCAAACATGTCAATGATTTCCTCTAAAAATTTGAATACAGGACCCACCTTAGTGTTTTGTACAGCCTTCGCAAAACAGAACTTTGTAAATCCGTCCACGGCTACTATGATGTAAGAATTCTTTTTCTTGCTCCTTACAAATGGTCCCAAATGATCCATGTGAGCTGTATGCATAGGTGTCGAGACTTTCTCTATTGGATTCAGCATTCCAGGGCGTTTTCCTGCTGGTTCTTTATTATACAAACAAGCAAGGCCATGTGCAATATATTTCTTAACGCAGCGACGCATTCCCGGAAACCAGTAGTTTTCTGAAATAGAATTAACGGTTTTGTCTACTCCTAAATGAACTTTGCCGTCATGGTGATAACTACAGATTGTCTTTCTAGCGCTACGCGGTACTACCCACTTCAAGCCACTATCTGCTTTTCTGTACAATAGACCATCTTTCAATGCATATTCTTTATGGATACCTCTCTCTTCGTTGTCTACTGGGTTTCTTTCCAGCACTTCAATCCAAATACTTAGATCGCTCATCAGACCTTTGGGCCGCCAAAACCCAAGCATTTTCTTTAATGCTTATTGTCAACGTTTCGACAACATTGTTGCTTTCAACACTTTCGGGATTTCGGCTTAGAGCATCTACATGCGACATCTTCGTTCCTGCTCGGTATTCTACAGTATAATCAAATTCCAGGGTTGTTAACCACCAACGGCCCACTCTCGGAACCAGATCTCTTTTTGTTAGGGTTGTCCTTAATGCATTACAATCAGTCGCTACCTTAAATTTTACGCCCAAAAGGTACACCCGGAAATGTTTAATACTACATACAACGGCTAGTGTTTCAAGCTCGTACGAATGATAACGCTGCTCTTCTTTTGTAGTCTGACGACTATAATACATAACAGGCTTCAAAGACTTATCTACTTGCATTTGCAACATTATACTACTTCGAGGCGTCCGTGTGTAATTCAGTATAAGCTTGTGGGTCATAAATTGCAAGTACAGGCTTACTTGTTAAGCAATTCTTAAGTTCGTCAAACGCACTTTGTTGATCCTTCTCCCATGCGAAAATAACGTCTTTCTTTGTGAGTACAGTTAGTGATCTTGCCACAGTAGCGAAATTTCTAATAAATTTTCTAAAATAGCTGGTAAGCCCTACGAATTGTCGTACCTCCGTGACGTTCCGGGGTATCGAGAAATTTTCAACAGCGCTTGTCTTCGCTTTGCCAGGCCGTATGCCAGCTGCACTCAATTCATGTCCTAGGTACTCTACTTTAGTTTGAAAGAAATAACATTTTGATAATTTTAACGTAATATTATACTCTCTAAATTTAGTAAGAACTTTTCTTAGTGAACCTAACCCATCTTCAACCGTCTTGGAAGGTATAAGGATGTCATCTATATACGCCATGGCCTCTCTATACCTTAATGGACCCAACACTTTGTTGATGATCCTTTGAAACTTAGCTGGAGCACATACAAGACCAAAAGGCATCCTCAGGTACTCATAGTGTCCGTCTGGTGTAACAAATGCGGTTTTGGAAATTGAATCATTCGCCATGGGTACCTGATGATACCCTGCTGTCAAATCTAATCCGGTGTAGTACCGACATCCCTTCAGTTTATCCAAATGGTCGTCACCTCTCGGCAATGCATATTTGTCTCTAACCGTTTTGGCATTTAATGCTCTATAATCCACGCACATTCTCAAACTACCATCCTTTTTACGTACCAATAGAATAGGACTCGCATAAGGCGATTCTGAGTCACGAATGATACCATTGCTCATTAGGTCTTGTATGATGTCGCGAACTTTTTCACGTTCAGAAAAGGATAATCTATACGGTCTGTACGTTACAGGCTCATTGTCCGTTACATGCATAGTTACTTCTGCCCCTTTAATCGTTCCCAACTCACTTGTATTTGCAGCGAAACAATCACAAAACTCATTCAGAAGATCTAACAACTTTTGTTTTCCTTCTAGTGCCAGTTCATTATCTATTTGAGGGTTTATATCCATTTTGAATAAACTACGTGTTAAATATATACTTAGTGCACTCACCTGAGTTGCGTCACAAATACCTTCATCTGATCGGTGGGCAGGTTGCGCGCGCGCTACCACTTGATGCGGGTTGATCTTCAACGGAACATCGGATAGGTTGGCGATGCTAACAACACCTGCAGTGGACGTAACCATTTCTTGGATGTAGTGCTCCATTCCCGGTTTAGGTCGGAACTGTCCTTCCACAAATACATCTCCTACCTAATCAGATGTAACTTCAACATGTCCTATGTAGTTTGCCGGCATAACAGTTTCCTTCGTGGCTAGGAGCGTTACTTTCTTAGGTGGTAATCTGGCAGTATCGTCCAATGGATTTATTTCCTTATTAAAAACCCGTACGGTGCTATCTTTAATGATCATCACAACCTCAGGATGGTTCAAGACTGGTTGACCTATTATGACTGGCACACTTTGTGCTTTATCCTCAACCACAATCATGTCGGTCTCTACTTCAACCATGTCAACGGCGAGCCTTGCCCTGCTAGCTGCAATTGCTTTTGATTTGCCACCATTATATCCGCATACCAGCACATTGCATGGTTGCAGTTCCAACTTTAGCATCTTAGCCTCATTGTATCTGATCAAGACTGCCGCTGCTCCTGTATCAATATACCCCCTGAGAGTTTTTCCATTTACCGTACAGTCGGTAAAATATTCCTGATTGAAAACTCTCGCTTGGTTTGAAGTAATTGTTGATACAGTCGTGCTAGTTCGTTTGCATTCCCTTGATGTATGGCCCAGTCGTTTGCATTTGGTGCATTCCACTTTGGGCTTACGACAATTGTTTGCGGTGTGCCCAACTTCGTGGCAATTAAAGCATTTGTATTTTACATACGGATGGGGGCGCACTTTATTAAAATGCTGACGTTGGCCTAAACGTTGCTTCACATTATGATCACGTTGATCAACTGTACCATCAACTGTACCGCTCTGCTCCACTTTGGGCAACGTAGATAAATATTCTGTGTATAATTCTTCGGGCGTAGCATATCTTCCTGCTTTAGCTCCGGTTTGAGCCGTAGCATTGCCGATGCCGTCGATTACGCACGATACCGCGTCCTTTCCGTCGATTTTGCAAGCTCGGATCAGCTCCATCTTATCAAAGAAATATTTATCCCATGATTCCGTAGGCTGTTTGATATAATAATAATAATAATAGTATTTATTTGCCCAACAGAACCAATTACAGGACAATTTTACAAGGAAGTATTGCATAATACATGTATCTTCAAAATAATAAAATATAATATAAACTTAAAAAGTAAGCGCAAAAGAATTACACAAAGCAAAAAGAAAAATCAAAGCGACAGGTCGAGAAAATGAGTGGGAAACACCAAATAACTAAAGAAAAATATCTTCAAATATATAATTGGCATTTCTTGACATATGGCTCAGTGGAGCCCTCAATCCAATGTTTGTTCTGGCTGGAAGAGTTCTAAACGTCGAGGTATATCGGGCTGAAGTCCTAGGCACATGAAATGACACCCCTCCAAGCAGCATCGGGCAGTCCACAACATTATGGATGAGCTTTCTTAAAAGATTGGCACTGTGTACCTCACGACGATGTTGCAGAGACTGAAACTCGTGTTCCACGAGTAAGAGGCCATAGTCACATCCCTGGACAGGATAAATGCCTGTCTGTCGAAAGCTTAAATACTTTAGAAATTTTCTTTGAATTCGCTCAATGGCCAACTGATGTGCAGTGTAATAGGGGTACCAGACAGGAGAGGCGTATTCCAATCTGCTTGCAACGAACGCACGGTACAAAGACTTAAAAACAAGTGGATTGTTGAACATCCTGCACATCCTCAGCACAAATCCGAGAGAGCGAGAGGCAGCCGAACACACATTCTCCACGTGACCCACAAAACTCAGCTCCTCATCAAACCAAACACCGAGATCTTTAATGGTGGTGACGTGCGGTAACACCTTTCCTGACAGGGAGTAGGTTGACGGAATTGGTACCCGTTTACGTGTTAGTGACATAAACTGGCACTTTTCGATATTTAGTGGTAAGCCGAAATTGATACACCAAGAATTGAGTATATCTAAATTAGATTGGAGCAGTTGTACATCCAACAAGGTGCGTATGGGAGAAAACAGTTTCAGGTCATCAGAGTAGGCTAAAGCTCGACAGGAGAGTGCCTTAAGCAGGTCATCGATAAACAGAATAAAAAGCAGAGGGCCAAGATTGGAGCCCTGTGGAACACCCGAAGACGCCACAAACTCGTGCGATTTAAATCCATTATAGAACACATAGGTCTTTCTATCGTGTAAGTATGATGTTAACATCTTTAAAGCTGCCGGGACAAAGCCGAAGAGATTCAGTTTTTCAACAAGAACTCGATGAGGTATTCTATCAAACGCCTTGCTAAAATCAGTATAAAGCACATCCAACTGCTCCCCACAATCCAAGGTCTCACAAGCAAATTGAGTGAAACTCGCCAAATTGGTAACCGTTGAACGGCCAGGAAAAAATCCATGCTGATTCTGAGAAACATACGGTTTCACATGTTTGAAAATCTGGGAGTACAGAGTCATTTCAAAGAGCTTGGCAAAATTTGAGAGAATTGCTATAGGCCTATAATTGGTAATAACACCAACGTCACCCTTTTTATGAACCGGGCAGATCCTGGCTTTCTTCCAGACACCAGGAAACGTAGAAGTCCGAATAGCCAAGTTGAAAATCTGTTGAAGAGGAAATGCAAGTATTAGCTTGCAATCCCGTAGCAGAAAACTGGGAATTAGATCATCGCCAGCAGTACTTTTGTTTGCAAAACGCCCAAGCAATCGAACAAGCTCATCCTCCTCTACGACACGAAAGGTAAACGCAGGGACATAAGAGACATTATAATCGGAGTCACCCGGCACACAATCAGCATAAGAAGCCTCAAAGGTCGACGCAAAAGCGTTAACAATTTCACTTGGAGTCGCATAGCCAGTCAGACCATCAGCGCCAGTTAGTGTAGCGGGAATGCGGGAAGTACCTTTCTTCTGATGAATGAAGCTCCATACCCGACCTGGGTCATCCTTAATAGAATCCTCAGCAGCAATGATATAAGCGGAGTATGCAGTAGATATTTGCTCTTTTACCAATTGACGCATACGTTTAAACTCCCGATGATGATAAGCAGACTTGCCTGATCTCCATTTGCGTCTATAGTAATCTTTTAGTTTTAAGTTTCGGATTATTTCAGGATTAAACCATTGGGGATACGAAGATCTTGAGGTACGGACACGAGGCACATACAGATCCAATGCACCGTATAACACCTCATAGAAATACATAACAGCGGTATCAACATCCGTACGTTCCAGCAGAAAACTCCAGTCGAAGCTCATCAAAAAGCTGTATAAACCATGAAAATCAGCTCTTCTGAAATTATAACGGGTGTTGTCAGCTGAAGGAAACTGGAGAGAAGGGCGACCAATATCAACAGTAATTTCAATATTTAAAGCAGGATGATGCCGATCCTCCGGAACAAGAGGCAATTCTTCACGGCTGACGAGTATGTTTGACTCGATATTAGACAGGACCAGATCCAACAGTCTATTATTTGAGTTAGTTACACAATTAAATTGTTTCAAGTTGAGCATGTCAGAAAACTGTTTGACATAGCGGGAGCCTCCCAAGGAGGAAAAGCCATCAACAATTCCAGGCATATTAAAATCACCAGCGACAAATACAGGAGAGTCAATGAGTAACGAAACCATGACATCAAAAAACGCCTCAATTTCATCAGCATCAGTATTTGGAGGAATATATAATGCCAACAAACAGAAAGTTTTGGACTGCGCTGTTAGCCTGCAAAGAACATGATCAATATTGGGGGCTACTTGAGATACATGTGCAGTATCCAAACGTTGACAATGAAAAGCATTCTTAAATGCAACAAGAACACCACCACCCTTTGACTTATTTACGGTACAGAAATCTCTGTCACATCGCACAACAACATAATTCTGGGGAAATAATTCCGAATCGTGAACAGAGGGACAAAGCCAAGACTCAGTAACAACAACAACATCATAATCAAACGAACAAACATTAGCATAAAATACATTTAATTTAGAGCGCAAACCTCTACAATTTTGGTAAAAAACATGAAAAGAAATTGGTAACATAATAGGCAAACTGTTGGGCAATTCTAGTTTTCCGATACAATAGTTGGAACTCCACTTTTGTACACCAAGCGCAGATCCTTCTCACCTCTAGCAATACGTGTATCAAGAGTTGATTTAACAGACTGAAAAAAGGTACGCTGACGGATAGTCTTGTCAGAGGTAATAGTGACACCCTTCCAATGCTCACTGTCCTTAATTTTACTAATATTGCGGAACGCAGTGATGACATCGTCCTCGGACAGCAGTTGAACCTTCAGTGGCCGGGCTAATTGTTCCTTAGTATGATCATATTTTCCAATTCGGAACGGCCTGACGGTTGACATTGTCACACCTAGGTGAGTGGCAATTTCGTGAACCGTTGTAGCGTCCCGTTCAGTTTGATCGTTCTTGCTAGAACCAGGCATCTCCGGCAATCCAAACACAATGATATTCCGCTTACGCCTCTCTCGCTCAGAGATTTCAGAAACAATGTTCTCAAACTCAGCCGGTGCAAGGGTCTCCTGGGTACTGAAAGGCGTGCCGACTGACTTGAGTTGCATAATTTCAGTCTGTAGCTCCAAAATTACTGCTTTCAGCTCACTCAAGTCGCTCCCTAAGTGTAAACACCGCTTACAAGACCAACTGAGACCCGAACTTGCGCGAATCTTACGAGCCTCGGACATAGTAATGTCCGCACATGCAATTGCATAACCATTTTTACAAACAGAGCAATTAATTTGATGGCGATCCTCTACAGGATTATTACAACAAGCGCAGGTCAGCATTTCTATAAACCAGTGAAATATAAGTTTCCTAATAGGTGTTAACAGGGATACAAGTTTCACGCTAGCGGTGCCCTTCGCAGCGACTTAATCAAGAACAAACACGGGTAAACTGGGCAACGGATAGGTTAAACGTGGAAAACAAAGGTATAAAAGGATACAATTGCACTGAATAAGCAGACAGCAAATAAAATAAACAAATACTGTCGTCACGTAGGCCAATTGATGCAAGAAACTAATTTTTTAAGTGTAGTTGCAAAATCATATTGTTCCGGAAATGTGGTTAAAATTAGTGACCTCCATTCTTGCCACGTGTGGTCATAAGAAGTTAAACCATTATACCAAGTACGTGCTAGTCCAGTCAAACGGTTTTGCATATGATATATTTTCGTTCTTTCGTCCCAGTGATTTATATCGGCTAACTGTTCGACCTTGTCGATCCAGCGCCGTGACGTCATGCTGGAATTCCCAGGCTCAAACTCTGGTATGCAGTCGGACCGTATGGCATATCTCGGGGATTCCCTCGATATCGGTGATCCAATATGTGTTGTTGCACTTGTTAATTGTTGGACTAGACGTTCTAGCCGGTCAATTCGTGATTGATTAGTTTCTATTGTAGGCGTGTTTTGTAAATCTGATATTTTACTCGACATACCCTTGCGTGGTGGTGTTTTCGGGGAACCCCCACTTTGGTGTTCACGTTGATTTCGCTCGTTGCGTAATCGACTCCTACGCTGTTTGGGCGAATGACCTTCAGAATCCGACTCCGACGAATGTCGAGTACCACGTGGTGTGCGGCCCATAATCACTTAACAAAATCACAGGGTGAGCTACTATGCCACGCCCAAGAACGGTTTCTTGTCACTTCTACACTTTTGTAACTTTTTCTCTTACAATGTTTATCGCACCCCAACTTTCGGTAGATGCAGGCTCATGCCACCGCTGGACTGTTAACTATCACAATTTTACTTAGGCAAATAAAACACACATCACCATAAATACAGTTTATATTGTAACCATGCTCTCACATTGAGTACTCACTGCAGTGTTGCCAACTGTGTTGGACGTTGTTATAGTAAGAGCACTAATAAATTATAGTACAATAAAACAAAATATAGTACAATCAAAGAAAAACAAGAATTACGCAACATTTTTATATTAAAAAGATAACACATAAACTACAAGTACATTTTCGTGGAATTTTAGTCCTTGTATCTCCGATTTTAGTGAACAGGAACAAATTTTACAATACGCACTTATTTTAGTGTCATGAGTAGTGTTCGATTGCTGGCCGCGCTTGTTCTGTTCAATCTGATTAGCGATCAGTTGGCTAAAGTGCAGTTCGATTGCTCGTTTGACGTCTGAGCAGAACTGATTCCACCAATAGGAACCAAGTATTTCAAATTTGCGATCAGATTGAACAGATTACAACTGAGCGCGGCCAGCAATCGAACATACCTTTTTTTGTCACCACAAATCCAATTTAAAGTTGACTCCCACTCCTTACGGTATTTTTGTGTTCTTTTGTTCTTTTTCGGTGGTCTGTTATTAATATTCGACTTCTACACATAAAAAGTGTTTGCTAGATATGCATATACATATATATATATATATATATATATATATATATACAAAAAAATTATAGGCAAAACCGGGAGAGCTGAAGTTGACTCATCGCTTAAAATCGTATGAACCAAGACTTGAACGTACCGCGTTGATTGGTTATATAGCTGTGTATATTAGGTTGCCTACTAGGTAGTTCGTTAAAGATTAATATTTAATTATTAAAAATACTGTCATTTATTTGTGATAATATCCTATCTAATTTATATATCCATCATTACCATGTTTAACAGAAGCAAAGTGAAAACATACCAACGAAAACATCTTGTTCACATCACACGTTCGCGCTCGAATTTGGAGGTTAGGTTGCTACCGCTGTCATTCGTTCTTATGGTTCTAAGAACAGACGTACCTTTTTGTCTTGCATATTTAAATTATACAGCAGACGTATGAAAAGTATGCTTTTTCGTTTTAACACGCGTGAATATTTAGAAATAATCTGTAACGTATGTCGAAGATAACAGCTGAAATCTATGAGTAATCTTCAGCTCTCCCGGTTTTGCCTATACTTGAAAATAGTGCACACTGTTGGCAACCACAAACAAATGTTACAACTTTGTAGACTGTCAGCTCTTGTCGTTGTCTTCTTTACTACTATGTATGGTTGTTTCACTTGTTTCCCGTCAATACCCGCATAATTTGTAATCCCAACTTGACAAAATATTTGTAATATGGTAAATCCCCCATCTTAATGCAATGCATGCGCTGTGCAGTACGGATTAATTGGGCAATTACCTATTAGATGGCGCTAAAGGGCGTAGTGAAGAGTGTCATTAATGTCATTTTAATGCATAAATCATTTTAAAAATTTGTCGCAGGAAACAGCCGATTATAGTACAATGTGCGTACTATATCGCCTGTGAAAGTTTATAGTACATACAGTTCGAATTATCGCACAAATACTATAATTATAGTATGGTTGGCATCACTGATTCACTGCTAACTAACTACTATATTCCCTCGGCAGTCGGCACCGCCCGCTCTCTAATCCCCTCCATCTCCGTCCACATAATTAGGGGAATCACCGCACCATGAACAGTGCTGCCATCCGTCAAGGAAATAGGTACAGGTGTGGCAGCCCTGCTCTGATGCAGCTTCATGTATTTGATGCGTTATTTTTTTCTAAAATATGGTTCCAAATGACAGCAAGTAATGCAGTTTCAAATTCATCATTTTTTTCCAAGATGCGGGTGGTTCATGTCTTACAGCTCCAGGTTGACTGATCATTGCTCAGTTCAGATCGAGACACTTTAATTTCCTTATACGCAGTATAAAGAGCTTTTTCAGCAGCCGCCCTTGCGGACCACTTAGTTTCTAATAGGGATTTCACAACCGGTGACTGAAGACCGAACTAATCTTTGCACACAGGGAAATGATTGTCTAATGTTAAGAAAGTAACATTTTGAACATAATTTGTTTGTCTTAAGACAACACATACTTGTAATACGAATTTTTCTTCTAATATCAAACAACCTAAATATAAATATATAAATATGAGTATTTAATTACCTTTGAAGAAGCGACCAACATGGTTCGCAAAACGTCAGCATTAACAAATCTTGACACACGGCATAACCCGGAAGCAGTTTATTTTCTAAATATATGCTTTAAGAAAACGATTGTTTTATTTAAGAAAGTTGTTGGTTTGAATCTAATGTGTAGGATTCCGATAGATGGTGCTTTAGTTTCTCGTCGTAAGAGTCTCCTAGACTCTAGAGTCTAGACTCTAGTCTAGAGGGTATATAACCGCATGCATGTCTATGGAGCATCAGTGATTGTGCTAACACGAATGGCACGATATAACAGGGAATTAACGATTTGAAATAAACCCTCTGAATGTTTCGAAACTCAATCGATGTGCCACTAAGCTCCAGTGTAGCCACCAACAAACCTTAGCAGGCCGTTACATTTCACAGGAAATTCCGCTACCGAGGTGCAAGGCGGTCTTTTATCACAATTTGAGATAACATACGATTTTGGGTTGGTAATTTATTGGGTTTATATGGACTGCGAAGTTGGTGACTTAGATATATGTATAGATTGTATGTAGTAAAGTCGACTATTTACAACGATAGGGGTTGGGTAAGTTTGGTTGGCGTTTTGTTGGGTTTATATGGACGACAACGTTAACGGCAGAACGATATACAATAAATCTTCAAAATCTGCTAGTCAAAATCGATTATTTAAAATAATAAATAGGCCTCCAGAATTCCGCCACCAATGAGCAGGCAGGGATATAGCCTATTTCTCTCAGCGCTCTACTAATAGTGATTTGACGTTTATATAAAAACGCACATATCTCAAATTACCGGTAACATTACTTAAATTACCGTTAAAAATACTTAAATTATCGGTTATACTACTTGAATTACCGGTTATATTACCGCACAAATGTTAGTGTGTTGGTAATATTACCAACACAAAAATCTGCCTCGGTAACTTTACGTAATATTACCAACATTACCGGTAATATTACATTGGAAATACTAACCTTTTTACTTCACCATCGATGCTATCAGTTGGTACATATTTGTATTGTTATGTTGCGTTCTTATGTTATATATATGCTAAACTAAGTTTTCCAGAAACATTTTGGTGGCTTGATATAAAAGAATCTTATGGGGTAATACTGTACCTTCAAATAATATAATAATGTAGTTGAGCAGGTGGAAATGCAATAGGTTTTTTCTTTTAATTAACAAATTTTGTTAGGTCTCGTTAGACGGGGTCCGATTCGAGCCCCGGCAAATCTTCGTGCGACCGTCCGTTGGGATTACCAACCCGATATCTGCAAGGACTACAAGGAAACTGGTTTTTGCGGTTTTGGGGACTCGTGTAAATTTTTACATGATCGTAGCGATTACAAGCACGGATGGCAGCTAGAACGGGAGTGGGCTGCTGGAGAGTACGGTAACGAGAGCGACGACGATAAGAAATATGAGATTGATTCCGATGAGGAGGATTTGCCGTTCAAGTGCGTCATTTGCAGGAAAAGTTTCGTCGATCCCATCATTACGAAGTGAGTGTATAAATGTTAACAAATCACATTAGAATGATATGGGTAAGAGTCAGGTATTGGGAGAATTTAAGTCCCATGCTATACTGTGATCAAAAATAGACATCTTTTGCGCCAAAAATCAACGCAAAGTTTAGCCAAAAATACTAAATTAAGTTCACACAAATTTTTGAGCTTCTGGACAAATATCACAATATTAAATGTCCATTATGTCATTTCGGTAATGGTCCCAAACCTCA
Organism: Melinopterus prodromus; assembly: GCA_964023965.1. Taxonomy (NCBI): domain Eukaryota; kingdom Metazoa; phylum Arthropoda; class Insecta; order Coleoptera; family Scarabaeidae; genus Melinopterus; species Melinopterus prodromus. The sequence continues at coordinate 51,355,792 of OZ030391.1, read as the reverse complement.
TTTATTATGTAATATTATTTATTATATATACACGTGAACATTAACTAGGTACCTTAATTTTGTGATTTTGCTAGAGTAGAATAGTCCTACTAATAGAACATGTGTATACATGTCCGTGATTAATTATACAGTTGCTTTCATTAAATGCTATGTCCACCATTTTTGTGTCATTTCGGTAATGCTAAGTTGGCATGTTGTTACCATGGTGTATACCACAACCTTGGATGTGTCAAAGTAGGGCGCAGTAGTCAGCAGTAGTTAGCAGTAACCACGGTACACTACTATTTGATTGGTAAGTTCGTGAATTTTTATGTATTTTGACATCAATAACGTAGTTAATGTTACATTTTGAGACCGTATGTTTACTACGCGTCATTTCAGTAATGCGCTATGTGATCAGCTCTTTTTGAATAAAGAAAATCTAATGTAGTGATAAAACATGTAATATAAGTCTGAACATAACCTCACTTTTGTTCTCCCATACTGTCATATGAGAAGATGGTGTCGCTCACTTTTGTCATTTCGGTAATGGTTCCACCATACACGGTGGGCAAAAAAAAACGGTACAAATTTTTGATAACTCGTATTTCCTATAATATCTCGTCAATTCAAATATTTCTTTTAAAAACGAATTGCCTGTAGTGTGAAGATTGAAACCGTACCATATTCGCAATAACAGGACGTTTCAATCCACAGTTATGTTGCTTTGTGTTTGGCTATGCAACATTTCTGATAACATCGTGTCAATTTAATGTGAAATGCAAGCTGCAATAAAATTAGTAGGTAATGAATTTTTTTTTTCGTTTGGTCAAAAGGGACAGCAGAGATTTTATTGCATCGAATACAGGGTGATTTTTTTGCATACAGGGTGAAATTTTGAAACATCGTTTTTTGATGTTTTTACTGAAAAAGAAGAAGTGGAGTTGCGAATATGGTATGTTTTCGATCCTCACAACATAAGCAATTAGTCGTTCAAAGAAATGCTTGCTTTAATTTACTTAAAATCTTTGGAAATAGAAGTAATTGAACATTTGTACCGTTTTTTTTGGCCCACAGTGTATAAATACAAAATGATATAAAGAATGTTGGTAAGAACACTAGCGTTGCGACATACACCTCTATCTCATCCGACACACTACGCATGCGTCAAGTTCGTGGATTCGATTTGGATTCATAGGCTGCCACGTGTATACGGTTATCTATGGGCTGTCACTGCTGTCAGTGGTTTGGCGTTAGTGATGCCGAATATTACCGGCTAACGGCCGCGGTAATACCGACCGCGCACTTTAAGCTACAATAGTGCCATCTGTCGACGGTCCTAATAAATACTGGCCACGCATGCACACTTTGATCCCGGGCACGACATCGATAGACAAAATATATATATATATATCCGTTTCACATTGTTGGAACCGTATAATCCCTAAAGGTCGATTTACACCCGCCAGTGACGCGACAGTGCCGTGACCGGTCCGTGAATTCACCGGCCGTGATCTCGTATTGCTTTCTATTCACAATGGACAGTATTTCATCCGTCGTCTGGCAGTGCGTTTGAGATGGCTAACTTTTCGAAGGATGAAGTTTGCATGATTGGTCTGCTGTTGGCTGAAGAAGACGAAGAGAAGAGGAAGAGAGCATGAACTTAAAAAGCCGATGTGGGTACATAAGGAATAGAAAAACAGACCAATAGAAGGAAAATTTGCCACTCTATACAAGGAATTAGTGGACGATGGAACAAAGTTTTACTAATACTTCAGAATGTCAGAAAATTCGTTCATCTTACTCATGAGCATAGTTGTTATAAAAAAATGTTTTTTAAACAAAATTTTAAACAAACCAAATGTATTTTTTTTTATAAAATGATGTTTTCTTCAACGAAGCAATGTTTTTAAATACATGCCAAAAAGAACTTGTTTTAACCAATTAGTAAATCTTGTTTTAAACATGTTTTAAATTATGCAATTATTAAGTATTAAGCATTTTAATCGGCGTCCTTTCATTCGTTTTTTTACTTGCTACCACTGACATTGTATAGTACGATTTTATGAAAAACAACAAAAGCTGTTCAAATATCTGTAGGTTAAAACACGTTTAAAATACAACATTTAAAACAAACTGTTTAAAACATGTTTAAAACTGTTTAACTGTAAAAAACTTGTTTAAAACCAAATAAATGTTTTAAAACATGTTTAAAACATTGTTTTAAAACAAAATTGTTTTAAACATAACAACAAACCTGCGCTTGAGCAAGTTGGAGCTTAATCTTAAAAAAACAAGATACACACTGGAGAAAGGCGATAACACCAAGAGAACGGCTCGCCGTTTGTTTTGAGTCTGTACAATATTGATAACAATAACTAACCACCAGTTGTACGGCCGTGAAACGAGAAAATATAGTTGGCAAGTAATCCGACGGCCACGGTACGGCTACGGCGCCATCACTGTCTACACCGGCACGGACACGCGTCGGTTGACTGTAAACAAGGCCGTTTCAATTCGTACAAGAATATTTTCAGCCGAGTCGGTGTATTCACGGGACGGTCACGGCACTGTCGCGTCACTGGTATGGTATGTGTAAATCCACCTTAATACGCATATGGGTTCCACATAACCGCAATGACATGTTCATTAGGTTTGTTGTTTTGCTTATTTCATTTTTGATACTAACATAGGCTAAATAAAATAGGGTGCATTACCGAAATGATGTTATGCATTACCGAAATTATGTTATTAATATATGCAAATATTTGAAACTTTTCTAATTTTGATCACAGCTGACAGTAGAGATGCATTCAATATGCACATAAGTACAATATACAGGGTCCTGCAACTAAGCTCCCGTCTTCTGTAGCTCACTTACTCATTAAGCTAAGAGTTTGACATTTTGCAAGCTTACCCTGTACTTCAAGGTACAATTCAAGAAATTATTTTTTATTATACAGGGTGTTCCAAAATTGTGCAACGCCATGGTAATATATTTTTTTAAATTGCATTCTATACATTTTTCTACACATTTGGAAGCCTTTTATGGTTGCCTACATATCACCAAAATTTTATTGAAATAGGTTGAGTAACCGCAGCGGAAAAAAATAAAAACCAAAAAAAAATGATTTTGGCATTGTAGGCTTTAAAAATCAATAAAAACCACAAAATGCACCTCGTTAATAAAATTTTGCGACGTGCTTATTAAGTTAGATGTAATAGTCTCGTTAACCAAGTGACATTGATCCAAATTATACAGGGTGACCAAAATCAAGTGTCAAACTTGTCAAACTTCAAAGCGTGTTATTGTTCTTATTTTAAATTGGAACCCATAAATTTTTTTATGTGAAATGATGCAGAATTAAAAAATAAACATTGTTTCTAAATACAACCCCCATAACAATTCCCAATATTTTAAAACTTATTCGCCAAAAACTCATTTTTCAACGTTTCCAACGGCAATTTTAGATAATAAATATCGTACGTGGCTTTGAAAAACAATTTATTTCATAAAAAATAATAGACGTATTTTAGATTTGAGTGTACTTAATTAAGTAGTTATTCAAATGCTAAATTTACTGCATAATTTACCTATAACGGTAAGGACGGAAATGTGGCTATAGGTAAATTTTGCAGTAAATTTAGCAATTGAATAACTACTTAATTAAGTACATTAAAATCTAAAATACCTCTCTGCGTTATATTTTATGTAATAAATTGTTTTTCAACGCCACGTACGATATTTATTACCTAAAATTGCCGTTGGAAACGTTGAAAAATGAGTTTATTGGGAATTGTGATGGGGTTGTATTCAGAAACAATATTTATTCTTTAATTCCGCATCGTTTCACCTAAAAAAAATTATGGGTTCCAATTTAAAATAAGAACAATAGCGCGCTTTGAAGTTTGACAAGTTTGACACTCGATTTTGGTCACCCTGTATAATTTGGATCAATGTCACTTGGTTAACGAGACTATTACATCTAACTTAATAAGCACGTCGCAAAATTTTATTAACGAGGTGCATTTTGTGGCTTTTATTGATTTTTAAAGCCTAAATGCAAAAACATTTTTTTTTGGTTTTTATTTTTTTCCGCTGCGGTCTCTCAACCGATTTCAAAAAAATTTTGGTGATATGTAGGCAACCATAAAAGGCTTCAAAATGTGTAGAAAAATGTATAGCTTGCAATTTAAAAAAATATATTACCATGGCGTTGCACATTTTTGGAACACCCTGTATAATAAAAAATAATTTCTTGAATTGTACCTTCAAGTACGGGGTAAGCCTGCAAAATGTCAAACTCTTAGCTTAATGAGTAAGTGAGAGGTGCATTTCTCCAGCCCCACCATGGCGGATGTTGAAATATCGCAATATACCAAAGTTTTGTGTTAGTTTTGTGTCGAATTGTTCCGTATAGAAAAAGTTTTGTTCCGCTTCCGTTCGCGAGATAAAGCCATTTTTTTGAGGAGGGGCTGGGGAAATGCCAGCCCCACCACATTGGAATTACAAATTTTTTCGATGCCAAAGTTTTGTGTTAGCTTTGTATCGTTTTGTTCCGTTGAGAAAAAGTTTTGTTCCGATCAATTTTCGAAGATATAAGCAATTTTCCGAGGAGGGGCCAGAACAGCTTTTTTGGAATTTTGAAAATTTATCGATGCCAGTCCATTGAATTAGTTTTGTGCCGAATTGTTCCGTAGAAAAAAGTTTTGTTCCTCTTTATTTTTTTAGATACAAGCAATTTTCCGATGAACGACTTCTACTTAATTTGGCGACATTGCCTATATCCAAATTTATGTTTTCATGTATGTGTGTGTATCAATAAAATATGTATATATGTATAAATGACAAAAAACATAACAAATCATAGTCATAAAAAAGTTATTGCGGTAATATTTACGTCTGGTTGCGTTCAAACCTGTACCGGCGCGGCGGGCGCCTCGCTAGCGCGACAGGCGACACGTGTCGCTCGACCCCGGCCCGCCCGGCCGGCCGACCGCTAGACGGAGAGATGCACCCTTTGCATGTTTTGAAAACAAGATAGTTAGATAATTTTATATTCTATTATATAGGTACAACTGATTATTATGTTTGTTCCACACATATGTATAAACTGAATGTGTCCGGATTACGGTTGACTTACAGGAATGCAAGTGTCACTTTCAAAACTTTTTGTATAGTTTTGGCGGTTTATTGAAATGTACAGTACAGATTGTACAGCAACATATTAATTGTTCTGAATTATTTCCGCAGATACAAGTAATTTGTTCAATACGTCTGGGAAACACGTTATAAGTTGGAAATTGAAGTATTTTCTTATGCCAACGTTTAATATTAGCCTAGTATCAAAATTATTCGTAGTGAAAAAGTTTTGTTCCGACTTATTTTCGGAAATACGGATTTCTATAAGCAATTTTCCTGATAGTACTGGGAAACCCCGGTTTATTGCTTGGAAAATCCGTTCCTTCTCGATCCGAACTTATTGTGTTAGCTTTAATATTGAATTGTTCCGTACAGATAAAGTTTTGTTCCGGTTCCGTTCGTGAGATTTAGGCGCATTTTTGCTGAGGAGAGGCTGGAGACAGGGCACGGCCTCCGGTGGAAATTTGAAATTTTCTTGATGCCAAAGTTTTGTGTTAGCTTTGTATCGTTTTGTTCCGTATCAGTATCAAAATTATTCGTAGTGAAAAAGTTTTGTTCCGACTTTTTTTCGGAAATACGGATTCCTATAAGCAATTTTCCGGATAGTGCTGGGAAACCCCGGTTTATTGCTTATAGTGTTAGCTTTAATTTTGAATTGTTCCGTACAGATAAAGTTTTGTTCCTCTTCCGGCGTGGAGAGGCTGGAGACAGGGCACGGCCTCGGTGGAAATTCGAATTTTTTTCGATGCCAAAGTTTTGTGTTAGCTTTGTATCGTTTTGTTCCGTTGAGATAAAGTTTTGTTCCGACCTATTTCCCGAGATATAAGCTATTTTCGGAGGAGGGGCTGGAAAACCTTTTTGGAAATACGAAATTTTTTCGATGCCAATGTTTTGTGTTAGCTTTGTATCGTTTTGTTCCGTTGAGATAAAGTTTTGTTCCGACCTACTTTCCGATATATAAGCTATTTTCGGAGGAGGGGCTGAAATACATTTTCGGAAATTCGAAATTTTTTCGATGCCAAGGTTTTGTGTTAGCTTTGTATCGTTTTGTTCCGTTGAGAAAACGTTTTGTTCCGACCTATTTTCCGATATATAACCTATTTTCGGAGGAGGGGCTGGAAAACCTTTTTGGAGTTTCTTATTTTTTTCGACGCCAAAGTTTTGTGTTAGCTTTGTATCGTTTTGTTCCGTTGAGAGAAAGTTTTGTTCCGGCCTATTTCCCGAGATATGAGCTATTTTCAGAGGAGGGACCAGAGGAGCTTTTAAGGTATTTTAGAAAGTAATTTATGTTGTGTATATGTATATTTTAAAATAATAATACATAATACCTGAAAGAAGTATATTTTCTATTTAGAGAACTCTATTTCTAATTTAGCATAAGTTGTGCAACATGTATTATTATTTAATAATGCATGTTGCACTAATTTATGTCTCATGTATCTAGCCTGATGTGTACGTAATAGTACATAATTAGTTTTACCTTTGTCGTATGTACTATTAGCGGGGTTTGATACAAATTTTATTGAAAAAAAATATATATCTAAAAATATATCTAGCGTATACAGTGCCAAACTTTCGCGTGTGTAACTGAAGTCGACATTGCAAACTGTGGGTTTTAAATTCGGTATTTTCATTAATTAATTATCAATTATCAACTCTTTCTCCTCAGAAAATAGTTTATATCTCGGAAAATAGGTCGGAACAAAACTTTTTCTCAACGGAACAAAACGATACAAAGCTAACAAAAAACTTTGGCATCGAGAAAATTTCAAATTTCCACCGAGGCCGTGCCCTATCTCCAGCCTCTCCTCAGCAAAAGAGCGCCTAAATCTCACGAACGGAACCGGAACAAAACTTTATCTGTACGGAACAATTCAATATTAAAGCTAACACAATAAGTTGGGATCGAGAAGGAACGGATTTTTCAAGCAATAAACCGAGGTTTCCCAGCACTATCAGGAAAATTGCTTATAGAAATCCGTATTTCCGAAAATAAGTCGGAACAAAACTTTTTCACTACGAATAATTTTGATACTAGTATACTAACAAATAATCTGTTAAACAAATAATTGGCGAACCTACGCGAATTACGCCAAAAAGTAGTACACTTATCGATTTAATTTTGGTTTCTGAGTCACTGAGTGTTAAATCATCCGGGACTGTGGATTTGAATGATGTATCTGACCTGGTGTACTGCGTGCTAGAATTGGAGTCCTCTGGTATCTATCCGTTCTTTAAGACAATTAGAGATTTCTCAAATTTTGATTATGACGTGTTTGAAGCAGACTTACACTCTATTGATTGGAACGCGATTATATATTATACTGATATAAATGACAAACTAACTTTTTCAACACAAACATGCTTTATTTGATAGACACGTACCGGAAAAAAATATAAAAATAACGCATCCATCGTCACCATGGTTAACACCTACAATCAAAGTGATGATGAGAACACGCGATAACGCTCTCAAACGATTCAAGAAATCACAGAGTTTGCACCATTGGGAGTACAAGTCGTTGCGGAACTATGTCACTACTGCTATAAAAAAAGAACAAAAAATATATATTAATTCAAAATTTCAAGAGAAAAACATGAGAAGTCTGTGGAAGGGATATAACAAATTAATGAATTTTAACGCTGCCAAAAGAATTGCAGTTCCTGAGAATTTAAATAATGTAGAATCGTTTAACCATAATCATTGGCGCGTATAATGATGGGGATTATATAATCATAGATACGTATGCAATGAACTTATCATCTTGTCCCGACCGATAAAGCACCCCCAATATTGTCCCGACTTTTGAGAATGGTATTTATATGTCCAGAATTACAAATACCAGCCATAAACAATACATATTTGTTATCGGAGAAAAGTGTACCATACTTTACCCTCTTACGAAAATGAGCTAGCCGTATCTACAAAAAAGCTAGCTCCTAGGCCACAATTAGCCCCGTTTGAGCTAGCTGCTTTCCTTTCACTACTTTACATGTCATATCGACAACCAGAGAGAGATATGTTCAACTGGCCGGGGCCCACGGCTTTTCGTCTCTTCCGAAAGATGGCGGCCGAATTTTTTGCTGGTCCTGGGTGTGAACCCCGGACCTCCTAGTCGGTAGGCCAACGCTCTACCACTAGAGCCATTCGCCCCGCAAGTTACTGAGCTATTTTCTGTTCATTTATAAAAACATATTAGCGTATTTAGTTGGTAGCGTAAATAGTGAACAAACTCATTAACTTTTATGTAGAAAAATTGTGTTTCTAGTTACAGAAATGCACATGATTAATCTCTTTTTGTGATTTAGTCGAACTGATTTTAATTGATTTTAAATTTGGTAGAAAATAGTTAATAGGAAAAAGTCCACTGAAAACCACATAAAACAAAATTGAAAATTGTTATTATCGGGTTTCGATCCAAATAAAAACAGTTATAACTTTATTGTTACTGAAAACTCATATTCAACACATATTTTTAGACGGTCTTCTTAAATCTATAAAAAGGCTTACACTATGAATATAGTAATCACCAGAAAATCCAATGACAATTTTAAAAAAATCCATTATTGGAAATCACATCACTCTATTTATAAAATTAATAGTAAATGTGTTGTTTCTATATGATCGAGATCGGTCGTATCTGCATTAAAATAAAACTAGTTAGCCAGGATTTGACAGATATTTTAATACAATAAAAAGTGCTCGGATTCCTTATGTTTGTTTTATTTTAGCAATCGCTCTATGTTTCGTGTCCTACTGGGCACTTCTTCAAGCGCCATAGGAAATGAGATATAAATTACACAATTGACAATCAAATCATACTCCAAAAAACTCAATTGTAAAAACTTACCTTTGTCAGGCGCGGCCCGTGGAGGACATAAAACAACATACAAAGGTCACAAACAAACATATATGAGACTGCAGCACAGATTATTTTTTGACAGTAAGTATTGTCAAAACATCAGCGTTTGACACTACCTACTGACGTTAGAATGAAACTATTTGTCAAATCTTGGCTAACTAAGATGCAGACACGACCGATCTCAATCAAATACAGTTTGCTCATGCAGCTAAACTATTAATATTACCAAAATATATCGTAGACATAAATTATTCATAATTTCCTCTACTTTATTATTTAACTATTTTGACGAAATTACAGAAATGGCAGCTCATTTGCAGAATCCTTGAAAAATGCTTAGAGGAAACATCCAGTTCCTTTGGACCATCTTGAACCGAAAGGTTTTCAGCTCTAAGATTGGTCATAAAACTTCTAAATATGAACTTTCGTCCCGATACCTGTAGACTTTTGATCGGCCGATAGTTTAGTCGGATTGTACTTCAACTGTAAACGTTCAAATCGTTTGTGTGTACGCACTTACATTTGCCATAATGCTAAGTTAACGACCGACCAAACTATATTTTTTTTATTTATTTTGTGGTATTCGAAAAATAAAACAATTAAAAATTAATCACTGGGAGCTAAATCGAAAACTGAAAAAAAAAGATATTTTACGGAACGACAACCGGAACCGACCGATATTTTTTTCTCCAGTCCAAGAAAAGCATATACGGGTGTCAGGTGTTGGCACAATTTGTAAAACGTATTTAAAAAAAAAATCTATTTCTTTAAACGACGTTATACAGGGTCCTGCAACTAAGCTCCCGTCTTCTGTAGCTCACTTACATGTGCATTTCTCCAGCCCGAAATTTTCTTCAGAAATTTTCTCGATGCCAAAGTTTTGTGTTAGCTTTGTATCGTTTTGTTCCGTTGAGAAAAAGTTTTGTTCCGATCAATTTTCGAAGATATAAGCAATTTTCCGAGGAGGGGCCAGAACAGCTTTTTTGGAATTTTGAAAATTTATCGATGCCAGTCCATTGAATTAGTTTTGTGCCGAATTGTTCCGTAGAAAAAAAGTTTTGTTCCTCTTTATTATTTTAGATACAAGCAATTTTCCGATGGGCGACTTCTACTTATGTTGGCGACATTGCCTATATCAAAATTTATGTTTTTATGTATGTGTGTGTATCAATAAAATATGTATATATGTATAAATGAGAAAAAACGTGTCAAATCATAGTCATAAAAGTTATTGCGGTAATATTTACGCCTGGTATCGCGTTGTTGCGTTCAAACCTGTACCGGCGCGGCGGGCGCCTCGCTAGCGAGACAGGCGACACGTGTCCCTCGACCCCGGCTGGCCGAGCGCTAGACGGAGAGATGCACCCCCTTTGCATGTTTTGAAAACCAAGATAGTTAGATAATTTTATATTCTATTTTATACAACTGATTATTATGTTTTTCCATACATATGTATAAACTGAATGTGTCCGGATTACGGTTGAGTTACATGTATGCAACTGTCACTTTCAAAACTTTTCGTATAGTTTTAGCGGTTTATTTAAACGTACAGTACAGATTGTACAGCAACATATTTGATCTGAATTATTATCTAGTATCAAAATTATTCGTAGTGAAAAAGTTTTGTTCCGACTTTTTTTCGGAAATACGGATTCCTATAAGCAATTTTCCGGATAGTGCTGGGAAACCCCGGTTTATTGCTTATAGTGTTAGCTTTAATTTTGAATTGTTCCGTACAGATAAAGTTTTGTTCCGCTTCCGTCGTGAGATTTAGGCGTTTTTTGCCGAGGAGAGGCTGGAGACAGGGCACGGCCTCGGTGGAAATTTGAAATTTTTTCGGTGCCAAAGTTTTGTGTTAGCTTTGTGTCGTTTTGTTCCGTTGAGAAAAAGTTTTGTTCCGACCTATTTTCCGAGATATAAGCTATTTTCGGAGGAGGGGCTGGAAAACCTTTTTGGAAATTCGAAATTTTTTCGATGCCAAAGTTTTGTGTTAGCTTTGTGTCGTTTTGTTCCGTTGAGAAAAACTTTTGTTCCGACCTATTTTCCGAGATATAAGCTATTTTCGGAGGAGGGGCTTGAAAACCTTTTTTGAAATTCGAAATTTTTTCGAGGCCAAAGTTTTGTGTTAGCTTTGTATCGTTTTGTTCCGTTGAGAAAAAGTTTTGTTCCGACCTATTTTCCGATATATAACCTATTTTCGGAGGAGGGGCTGGTAAACCTTTTTGGAAATTCGAAATTTTTTTGATGCCAAAGTTTTGTGTTAGCTTTGTATCGTTTTGTTCCGTTGAGAAAAAGTTTTGTTCCGACCTATTTCCCGAGATATAAGCTATTTTCCGAGGAGGGGCCAGAAAAGCTAGAAAGGCCAGAAAAGCCAGAAAGGTTTTCCAGCCCCTCCTCCGAAAATAGGTTATATATCGGAAAATAGGTCGGAACAAAACTTTTTCTCAACGGAAGAAAACGACACAAAGCTAACACAAAACTTTGGCATCGAGAAAATTTCAAATTTCCACCGAGGCCGTGCCCTGTCTCCAGCCTCTCCTCAGCAAAAAGCGCCTAAATCTCACGACGGAAGCGGAACAAAACTTTATCTGTACGGAACAATTCAATATTAAAGCTAACACAATAAGCAATAAACCGGGGTTTCCCAGCACTATCCGGAAAATTGCTTATAGTAATCCGTATTTCCGAAAATAAGTCGGAACAAAACTTTTTCACTACGAATAATTTTGATACTAGACTAATATTAAGAGGGGAGTTCAACAGCTGATCGACAGCGGCTTGGCTGTTTTTGATAAGTGGGGAAAAATCAGTCGAAAATTGGTCTTTGAGCGGGGATGTCGATGTTTTCGCTAAAGCTAGTTTGGAACAAGATAGGCTACGCCGACGTGCGGTCAACATTATACGATCTAACATCTTTCACGCTGTTTCAATTTATTTTTGCACACGTAATCAGGCTGGGCCATATAGTGATATTTACAGTTCTTACCAACATAACATGGTAACTCTAAAAATTACCGTGATAAATTGTTGACATAACCTATGTTGAGAATTTGAGATATTTCTCATATATTTATGCAACTTCAACATTTGTCTACGGTTTATGAAGAAAAATCTGCAAAAACTCTCGTACTATGAATATGTAGAATATTTAAACGTGTAAGGTTATGTGCCCATATACCTAAAATACTGAAGATTGTGTGTGTGAAGAAATACGTGTGTTCTATCGTAACACCCGTACTAATACTTTTGGTCACAGATTACTTTCTCTTGGTACGATAGATTATGCACTCATTTCTCAGCTGATAATACACTTATGCCTAGCTAATGAAAAACTTACAAGTATATATCGACCCATGCAACGAAGCCTATAGTAACTACATAGGCATTGCACTTGAGTTACGATAGTCTTCGTTGCATGGGTCGATATATATATATTACACATACGTACATATATCAACAGCATTGGGATCTGATAACTAATAACGTATAAGAAAATAAAAAAAAACACTTTTAAGTTATTCTTTATTTACCAATTTGTAATTCATATATTATTTATAAAACACAATATATTAATATTATATTATAATGTCAACAGAAAATCACAAAAATGTTGATCCTCGCTATCATTAGTCATTATTTATAAAACACAATTAGATAACTTAGGCTTTATAATATTATATAGCTTTATTAATATTATATTATAATGTCAACAGAAAATCACAAAAATGTTGGTCCTCGCTATCATTAGTCACGCATATGGATCGTTATGCTTGTTCGGTTCTTCGGGGGTAATTTCAATAGAATCTGCGGTTTGCTGTCTTGAACATAAATTCTGCAACCTCAGAGAAGTTAGCCATAAAAGATATCCATAACTTTTTTATCGAATTTTTTAATGAAACATATGCCAAACGATAGAGCTGTTCAAGTAGTATATCCCATAGTTTTGCACCAAAAATTTATCGAACGGTTTTGCCTAAAATTTGATTTAATTAAGAGAGCGGTACCTAATAAGAGCGCCCGACGTTTATATACACAATTGCAAATTACTCCGTCCACCGACATCACAGAGAATCGACGTCAGCCAATTCGTAAAGCACATGAAATAATGCATCCGACGACGGTATTAACAGGATACTACCCTTAAGACATCCTACCCTAATGCGTCTGTAAAATGAGAAATTGCTGCGCAATTCGCCAGGTGAATGCTATAAATATTCATAACTTTTACAATTGTTATTGCATAACTTTCTTTCATACATCAAATTGTAGGTAATTACAAGGGCTAGCCACCCACGAACGCTTGGAGTTTTGCACCATTGCTAACAACCCCTAAATGGCAATAGTACGTAACCACCCATATAGTAAAAATTCGCCGGTAGCCAGAGATATTTGTTTATAACTTTTACAAATATTATTGCATAACTTTCCTTCATACATCAAATTGTAGGTAATTACAAGGGCTAGCCACCCACGAGCGCTCGGAGTTTTGCACCATTGCTAACAACCCCTAAATGGCGATAGTACGTAACCACCTATATAGTAAAAATTCGCCGGTAGCCAGAGATATTTGTTTATAACTTTTACAAATATTATTGCATAACTTTCCTTCATACATCAAATTGTAGGTAATTACAAGGGCTAGCCACCCACGAGCGCTCGGAGTTTTGCACCATTGCTAACAACCCCTAAGTGGCGATAGTACGTAACCACCCATATAGTAAAAATTCGTCGGTAGCCAGAGATATTTGTTTATAACTTTTACAAATATTATTGCATAACTTTCTTTCATACATCAAATTGTGGGTAATTACAAGGGCTAGCCACCCACGAGCGCTCGGAGTTTTGCACCATTGCTAACAACCCCTAAATGGCGATAGTACGTAACCACCTATATAGTAAAAATTCGCCGGTAGCCAGAGATATTTGTTTATAACTTTTACAAATATTATTGCATAACTTTCCTTCATACATCAAGTTGTAGGTAATTACAAGGGCTAGCCACCCACGAGCGCTCGGAGTTTTGCACCATTGCTAACAACCCCTAAATGGCGATAGTACGTAACCACCCATATAGTAAAAATTCGCCGGTAGCCAGAGATATTTGTTTATAACTTTTACAAATATTATTGCATAACTTTCTTTCATACATCAAATTGTAGGTAATTACAAGGGCTAGCCACCCACGAGCGCTCGGAGTTTTGCACCATTGCTAACAACCCCTAAATGGCGATAGTACGTAACCACCCATATAGTAAAAATTCGTCGGTAGCCAGAGATATTTGTTTATAACTTTTACAAATATTATTGCATAACTTTCTTTCATACATCAAATTGTAGGTAATTACAAGGGCTAGCCACCCACGAGCGCTCGGAGTTTTGCACCATTGCTAACAACCCCTAAATGGCGATAGTACGTAACCACCTATATAGTAAAAATTCGCCGGTAGCCAGAGATATTTGTTTATAACTTTTACAAATATTATTGCATAACTTTCCTTCATACATCAAATTGTAGGTAATTACAAGGGCTAGCCACCCACGAACGCTTGGAGTTTTGCACCATTGCTAACAACCCCTAAATGGCGATAGTACGTAACCACCTATATAGTAAAAATTCGCCGGTAGCCAGAGATATTTGTTTATAACTTTTACAAATATTATTGCATAACTTTCCTTCATACATCAAATTGTAGGTAATTACAAGGGCTAGCCACCCACGAGCGCTCGGAGTTTTGCACTATTGCTAACAACCCCTAAATGGCGATAGTACGTAACCACCCATCTAATGGGAAATAGGAAAAATCGGTTTGTGAAGCAAAAAAGGGCAACCGAAATGCTATTAATTTCATGTATTTGAATTTCTGAAAATTAAATATTGATGGGTGGGGGCTGGGTCAGCGTGAATTTAGCCCCCCCCCCTCCTCTTAAACGTTGGCATAAAAAATACTTCAATTTCCAACTAATAACGTGGGGTTTCCCAGACGTATTGAATAAATTACTTGTATCTGCGGAAATAATTCAGAACAAATATGTTGCTGTACAATCTGTACTGTACGTTTCAATAAACCGCTAAAACTATACGAAAAGTTTTGAAAGTGACAGTTGCATCCATGTTACTCAACCGTAATCCGGACACATTCAGTTTATACATATGTATGGAAAAAACATAATAATCAGTTGTATAAAATAGAATATAAAATTATCTAACCATCTTGGTTTTCAAAACATGCAAAGGGTGCATCTCTCCGTCTAGCGCTCGGCCAGCCGCAGCCGGATTACTGTGACACCGGCAGACCCATGACATTGCACAAAGTTGCGCTTTTAATGCGATATGTCGGCTCATTAGTCGGTTCCAAAACTGTTTTTATTTGATATGTCGGGGCACAGGTAACGGAGATATTCAAGGTCAAAAAAAAGCAAAAAACCCAAAACGCTTTTTGAAATTTTTTCGAGTAGAATTCGATTTTGGGCATATGTCGGGATATGTCGGTGAAAAAAACCGATATGTCGGGGCAAAAACCTCAAAGTTATTCAAGGTCAAATTTTTCCAAGAGGTTTCTTGATATGTCGGGCAGTAAAACTCGAATCTAGACATATGGCGGAATACATCCGTGTACAAAAATCATATATCGGAGCTATGACCGAAAAGTTATTCAAGGTCAAAGTTTGGCGCCAAAAAACCAAAACGCTTTTTGAAATTTTTTCGAGTGGAATTCGATTCTGGGCATATGTCGGGATATGTCGGTGAAAAAAAACGATATGTCGGGGCAAAAACCTCAAAGTTATTCAAGGTCAAATTTTTCCAAGAGGTTTCTTGATATGTCGGGCAGTAAAATTCGAATCTAGACATTTGTTGGAATACATCAGTGTAAAAAAATCATATATCGGAGCAATGACCGAAAAGTTATTCAAGGTCAAAGTTTGGCGGCAAAACCCCAAAACGGTTTTGGAAAGTTTTTCGAGTGGCATTCGATTCTGGGCATATGTCGGGATATGTCGGTGAAAAAAACCGATATGTCGGGGCAAAGACCTCAAAGTTATTCAAGATAAAATTTTTCCAAGAGGTTTCTTGATATGTCGGCAAGTAAAATTCGAATCTAGACATATGTCGGAATATATCCGTGTAAACAAATCATATATCGGTACAATGATCGAAAACTTATTCAAGGTAATATATATTACCAACTGCTCTATCTACGGTGACCTTGAAACGATTTTCGCCACTTTTTACCGTTCATTGTAATTGTTTATTTTTAAATATTTTGCTGTCCGGTAATGAAACAAAAACGAACAAAATCACACCAGACAGAGCCTATCTAAACTATAAATACATAACCAATTTGTAGCGACAATTTGCACAACGAGATCGCGCCAAGTGTCAACAAGCACGATTACAGTACTACATTATTTAAGTGATATATGTACAAGACGCGTTAATTACAATTTCGTAACTCTTATAAATAATAAAAGATTGTGTGAGGTTTTCTTCCAGTTTTATTTAGACTGTTTGATACAAGCAACCGCACGCCATGAAGGTAGGGCGAGGAATGCCTCGGAACAAAGAAAATAGAGTATAGTTAGAAATGCTAACTTCATGTTAAAATATCGCAACACGAAAAGAGAGAGACAGATAGATGAACATTAACTGAGCAACCTACCGTCAGGGTGCGCTCGAGGCAAAAATGCGGGAAATTTGAACGTGTGCTATACATACGTAGACGTACCATACCTAATAATTTTAAATTTTATTCTATTTTTGTTTTTTAGTACTAAACAAGCAATTTAAAATCATAAAACACTTACTACACAAGTTTTGAAATAAAACAAGAAACATTTTAGTGTATTATTTATTATTATCATGAAATAAATACAAAATACATAATATAGTAAAATAAATAAAATATTCTGTATACTCTACACATAAAATAATAATATAAAATCTTACAATAATAAATAATCAATACATAAGGTACATTTCCCACATCCATGATCCCAGCAGCAGACATCTAAAACAAAAGAAAACAGAAGCAGTATTTGTTCAAAACTACATTTGTCTCAGTTTAAAAACCTTAATATTATTAAGGGTCAAAATGAAATTAATTTAATTTGTTATTTTAAAACTTCTTAACTTTTTCATTACGTCCTGAACTATAACTTCTCCTTGGTAATTTATCTCTTATGTATTTGTATATATATAAGCAAATAATTTTTGTAAATAATGTTATTTATGTCCATATTCATCTAAATATGGATAACGCAAATAGTGTACTTTATTTACTAGCTCCGCTATGGATAAAGCAAATAGTGTACTTTATTTACAAGCTCCGCTACTTTGTCACTAGAGAACACGTCAAAATGTTCTTCACAAATATGAAAATGTTTACAATCCTTATCTGGGTTAATATTATAATGATCTTTCCAAATATTTAATCGTTGGTTATCTTCTAAGGGAATTTAAAGAAATGTTTATTTTTATAGTTTTGATCTGAGGCGGAGAGCGTTTTGTTTTGGTAAAAGTCGGGCGCACCAGTTTGATCGCACTGGTGCAATTATTCAGAATCGTAGGGCAAGCGACTGCGAACAGCATTGGAGTGATATAGCACTGGACGGCACGAGCTCTCGCTCATGGAGTAAAATATGCACTGAGTGCAGGTTCTGTTGCACCGGTATTCCACAAGAAACGAAACACTCTGTGAGCGCAGCCAACAGAACACAAAATTGTGCACTGGTGCGCCCGAGTTATACCAAAACAAAACGCTATAAATATGAATTGGTGCATTTGGGATATAGACAGGCAAATTTCTTACGTTCCAGAGATACATATGCCATTACAACGAATAAACAATGGAACTCATGAAAATATTTAAAAATATACTCACCCGATAACTAATCATGCTTCCGCTCCCTTTCCTTTTCTCGTCACTTGTCCCTTTGTGTAAACAATGATCCTAAAAGCAAGCGGTAGTTTATACAAGAGTATTAAATATGTAATTTGATTCATACCTTTGAACGGAACTGACACGTACAACTCTGCAAATCACTGCAAATATTGCAAATTATGACGTATTTTCTATGATTATGACGCTTGTGTTAGGTTATGGCGATGCGGGACCGTAGACCGTACTTACGAGAGGTTAGCTATGGAAATTTATCTAGTTACATGCTAGTTACAAACTGTTAGGCAAACTTCACGTTAGAAAATTTTACGCAAGCTCCCCCTGACGGTAGGTTGGCAAACCAAAGCAAAATGACGTCACGTGTTTCCATATCGGCCATTTAAACTTTCACCCGGGTGCCTCGGAATAAGAAAATCAATAACGAGTCGTGCTCGTACGGGAAAGGTCGGAGACCGTGCATGGCCCGAGTATTTAAAAACATAGTAAAATACAAATACACAAAAACAAAAACAGAAGGACATACTGGATTTTATCTCTATTTTATCCCTATTTTATCTCCATTGTATCTATTTCAAAGATAAATAAAATCAGATGTTCATTAACAATCTTGCCAATTCAGATATTAATTTAATTGTCTCTAAGGAACGAACGCCTTGTACATATTTATTTTACATGATTTGTGTGTGGTCAGCTTAATTGGTTGCCGATATAGAATATAATCAATTCCAATAAGTAATAACACAATTTACAAAAGAAAGCATAATTAACAAGCATTTTCAAGTGCAGTCACACAAAAAAAAAAACGTTTTCGGCACGACATAGGGCAGCCAATATTGTGCTGATCCTGACAACAAGAAAAACATGTTGCTACAGGTAAAGTTAAATGTTAAACCAGCATAAAATTAAACTGTTCCGAGTCTTTTCAAATATTTGCACTAACCAACAACAGCATTATAATTGACTTTATTTTAAACCCTCGTCGGCTAACTTAAGACACATTATTCATTTTTGTACTGATCAATTGTGTCAAAATATATATAACTAAAAGCATGCATAAAAGCAAGCATGCATTATTACTATTATTATTACTTATTGGAAATCTCTGATACATCTCATTAAATATTTGCCACCTAGATAATATAATTTAGATGCAACTTATAAATACTAAAATTACACTAATTGAATTTTAAAAAGTAATGAAGAGGATCAGGGCAAATTGGTAGTACCGAACTTCGCTGAAGCCTAAGGTACTCCCTTTGCAACACCCCTTGCTTTGCAACACTAGTTTGCAAAGCAAAGGAAAACAGTGGCAACCCCGTGCAATTTGGATAGGTCAGTAAAAACACACGAAGACATTATTTATTAATAGACAAATGCAAAAAATGCAGAAGTGGTTGCCGTCCTCAAATCTCTGAAATTTTTATTGCAGCCGACTGCTACTTTTCTTCAAAAGCATGCACAATACGCCGTGATACCGCTGCATAATTTACCGTCACCAGTGACCAGAAGGGGTAATCTTACATTGAAAGGTATCATCGCGGTAGAGGAACAGGTAGTACCGTCTTCGTTAGATTACATGCTGCAATTTAAACCATACACAACCAGAAATGACGACTTGCAAAAAAAACATCCGCTGCTAGTAAAAACAAAAATATCACACCGATAATTGTTATCTATACCGTCTAATATCACATAATACATGTTTAGTAACTATTGGCCGCCGGCCGGGGTACTAATAACCTCTTGGAAAAATTTGACCTTGAATAACTTTGAGGTTTTTGCCCCGACATATCGGTTCTTTTCACCGACGTATCTCGACATATGGCCAGAATCGATTTCCACTTGAAAATATTTCAAAAAGCGTTTTGAGTTTTTGCCGCCAAACTTTGACCGTGAATAACTTTTCGGTCGTTGCTCCGATATATGATTTTTTACACGGATGTATTCCGACATATGTCTAGATTCTAATTTAACTCCCCGACATATCTATAAACAACTTGGAAAAATTTTACCTTGAATAACTTTGAGGTTTTTGCCCCGACATATCGGTTCTTTTCACCGACATATCCCGACATATGGCCAGAATTGAATTCCACTCGAAAAAATTTCAAAAAGCGTTTTGGGTTTTTGCCGCCAAACTTTGACCTTGAATAACTTTTCGGTCATTGCTCCGATATATGATTTTTTTACACGGATGTATTTCAACATATGTCTAGATTCGAATTTTAATGCCCGACATATCAAGAAACCTCTTGGAAAGGTTTGACCTTGAATAACTTTGAGGTTTTTGCCCCGACATATCGGGTTTTTTCACCGACATATCCCGACATTTGCCCAGAATCGAATTCCACTCGAAAAAATTTCAAAAAGCGTTTTGGGTTTTTGGCGCCAAACTTTGACCTTGAATAACTTTTCGATCATTGCTCCGATATATGATTTTTTACACGGATGTATTCCAACAAATGTCTAGATTCGAATTTTACTGCCCGACATATCAAGAAACCTCTTGGAAAAATTTGACCTTGAATAACTTTGTGGTTTTTGCCCCGACATATCGTTTTTTTTCACCGACATATCCCGACATATGCCCAAAATCGAATTCTACTCGAAAAAATTTTAAAAAGCGTTTTGGGTTTTTTGCTTTTTTTTTACCTTGAATATCTCCGTTATCTGTGTCCCGACATATCAAATAAAAACAGTTTTGGAACCGACTAATGAGCCGACATATCGCATTAAAAGCGCAACTTTGTGCAATGTCATGGGTCTGCCGGTGTCACAGTAATCGCAGCCGGGGTCGAGCGACACGTGTCGCCTGTCTCGCTAGGGAGGAGCCCGCCGCGCCGGTACAGGTTCTAACTTCTAACGCAACAACGCACTACCAGGCGTAAATATTACCGCAATAACTTATTTATGACTATGATTTGACACGTTTTTTTCTCATTTATACATATATACATATTTTATTGATACACACACATACATAAAAACATAAATTTTGATATAGGCAATGTCGCCAACGTAAGTTGAAGTCGCTCATCGGAAAATTGCTTGTATCTAAAAAAATAAAGAGGAACAAAACTTTTTTTCTACGGAACAATTCGGCACAAAACTAATTCAATGGACTGGCATCGATAAATTTTCAAAATTCCAAAAAAGCTGTTCTGGCCCCTCCTCGGAAAATTGCTTATATCTTCGAAAATTGATCGGAACAAAACTTTTTCTCAACGGAACAAAACGATACAAAGCTAAGACAAAACTTTGGCATCGAAAAAAATTCTAAATTCCAATGTGGTGGGGCTGGCATTTCCCCAGCCCCTCCTCAAAAAAATGGCTATATCTCGCGAACGGAAGCGGAACAAAACTTTTTCTATACGGAACAATTCGACACAAAACTAACACAAAACTTTGGTATATTGCGATATTTCAAAATCCGCCATGGTGGGGCTGGAGAAATGCACCTGAGATGCACCCTTTGCATGTTTTGAAAACAAGATAGTTAGATAATTTTATATTCTATTATATAGGTACAACTGATTATTATGTTTGTTCCACACATATGTATAAACTGAATGTGTCCGGATTACGGTTGACGGTTGGCGGTTTATTGAAATGTACAGTACAGATTGTACAGCAACATATTAATTGTTCTGAATTATTTCCGCAGATACAAGTAATTTATTTAATACGTCTGGGAAACCCCACGTTATTAGTTGGAAATTGAAGTTGTTTCTTATGCCAACGTTTAATATTAGCCTAGTATAAATAATAATAATAATAATAATAATAATAATAATAATAATAATAATAGCATTTATTAATCATAAATTAAATTACACGTTAACAATAAGAGAATTCATATAACTTTATGATCAATAGGACCGGGTCAGACTGGTTTAAATAAAACCGTCTGATCTTCCCCCAAGCCCTTAGCACATTCTTCTAATTACACAATAATCATGACGAATCAAAATAGAGGTCTACTCAACGACTGAGAACAAAACACGCACATAAACAAAATACATTTCAAAAGATTTTGCAGAGACACACACATCCATAATTACTTAGTAGGCTGCTGAAGCTCATAAATGTGACGCTTATACTTTAATTTGAAACTGCTGCTACTTAAAGACCTGAGTGATTCCGGCAGACTATTCCAAAATGATGCAACTCGATAGGTGACCGACTTGGTATAAGCAACCGATCTATGCTTTGGTATCGTTAGCTGATCTTTTCGACGAACATTAACATTGTGGACATCAGTGCGATATGTAATTTTGTTGCACAAATACGCGGGCTGTCTCTCAGTAAGCACTCTATAAAACAATGATCCCGTGTACACCATCACTCTTCCAACCATATTCAGCCATCCGCAGTCCCCTAATTTATATGAAATTCTTTGGAATTTACGAATTCCACAAGAAAAGCGCAAACACGAATTTTGTACTAACTGAATTCTACGCTGATTTCTCTTGGTTATACAGGCACCATACACCGAATCGCAATAACTAAAAGCGGATAGTATCAGTGAATCCGTTAACAATAGTTTACGATTCTGGCAAAGGACATGACGATAGGAATGAAGAGACCTCAAGATTCCATATGATCTGGTCAATAGCTTGGCAACATGAAGGTCAAAACTTAGATCGCTATCAATCCACAAACCCAAATTCCTCACACAGTCAACATAATCCAAGGGCTTTCCATCAATTACGATGCGAAGTTGTGCCTTGATCGATTGCAACTTACTCTTATTTCCAAAAAGAATCACGTTTGTTTTACTAGAATTGATCTGAAGACCATGCGCAGTTGAAGCATTAACTAGGGCCTCAAGGTCGGCACTCATTCGCAAACCAGCAAAGTGCAATGCATCATAGCTAAAACTGTATGATAGCTGGCTGTCGTCCGCATATGCATGGAAATTACAATAATTCAGGCACCGATACATATTACTCGTATAGATAATAAACAATAATGGTCCACATATACTTCCCTGAGGGACACCACAAGTTAGTGACAATGCTGACGAGTACGAGTTTTTAATCCGTACACGTTGCTGCCGATCAACCAAATACCGTTCAAAAAAACACACCGCCTGTTCGCCCAACCCAGAATATTTCAATATGCTCAACAACAGCTTATGATTTATCAAATCAAATACTTTCGAGTAATCTAAAAGTATTAGTGCATGGAAATTACCCTCATCAATACTGCTGAGCACATCATCAACAACATCCAACAATGCTGTGTTGCAACTGTGTTGAGGCCTGAAACCAGACTGTCTCTCAGGCAATACATTGTGAACGCAAAGATACTCTCTTAACTGGTGACTAACTATCTTTTCTAAAACTTTAGAAAGTGCTGGCAAGATGCTTATTGGACGAAAATGACTGTATGAAGTTGGGCTTTTAATTTTCGGAATGGGAGTGACGAAGGATTCTTTCCAACAGTCGGGAAATACACTTTCTGTTAGGCAAAAATTTACGATGTGAGCAATTATCTTGATTAAATACGGACAGCAAAGCTTAATTGTACTCACGCTAATCAAATCAATCCCAAGTGCGTCTGAGTGAATTGTTGAAATAGCTTTTAATATCTTATCCTCAGATACAGCATGAAAGGAGAACAAATCGCCCGCGCCAACTATGCGGTTGTTATTATAAAAGTTCAGAAGATCATCATCTATTCTATTCCATTATTCGGTACTGAATTTCCAAAAACACTAGCGTTGAAATAAACCGATATTTTTGTATCGGTTTAGTTCCGGTTTTTGTTCTGATAAGAATAGGGGGTTTTCGGTTTCCGGTTCAGTTCCGGTTCGAGGCCCTGATATAAACCGAAAAATTTAATTAAAAACCTGTTATTTATTTGCAGGTGCAAACATCATTTTTGCGAAAAATGCGCTTTGGAAAGGTATCGTAAGACAACGAGATGTTTTGTTTGTAACACGCAAACAAATGGAGTGTTTAATCCGGCAATGCAGTTGATAGCCCGCTTGAAGAACATGAAAAAGCACGATAGTGATAATAGTGACGAAGAGCTCGAACAAGCGGATGAAGATAAAGGCTCCGACGTATCGTCAGATAATTAAAATTAATAATAATCTACAATTATTTTATATTTGAAGCATATAGTATGTAATAAAACTTCTTCTATGTTCATTTTAGACTTATAATCCAGGCTATAGGATATAGGGAATTACGTCGTTTTTCAAATAACATGTATAGAAAGAATAAGCATTACTTATACTAGTTTAAGCGTTTTACAAATAAAATGTAAAAATTTACTTTAATTTAAGAGAAAACGTCGTCTGAAATTTGAATGAGAATTGCTTCTAATTATGCCATTATTTCGCAACATTGCTTCATTTCGAAGGTAGTTATTGCATTGGCAAGTCAGGCTGACAGCCGCATTGTTATTATGGTTAGACTACCTGAGATCGGTGCTTGTTGTGTGCCAGAGTGTGGCAGGAAATTGGCAGAAACGATGGATAAGATATTTTTTAAACTACCAGGAAACGAAATGAGAGATGTTGTTTGGCTTGAAGCTACCGGTGACTGAGCCATTGCTCAGAAAAATAACCATTGCTTATCATTTTGACAGGGACATGTGTTTAAATGGCTTTCGAACAAGTAAACAACAGTGACATCAAATTTACCAAAAGAACCTAGCTTTTATGTCTACCAACTTAAATTACTCCAAAATTCCCTTAGTTGTGCTTCCGGTCGGCCATTTTGTCCACTGGTCGCTATTTTTCAAAGCAAATCCGGTCTGCATATCTACTATCGGTTACAAAAGTCCACACGGCGAATCGGCCTTTCAAAATGTATGGTTGTGACGTTATAGTGCAAGGGTTATGTCGTCTAGTCCGAGTGAATCATAGAATTGAATACAACCTAGAATGCGTAGAGGGCTGCGCGGCTGGATGCGTTATGGGCACAGCCATTTTGGTGCTTTGTTGTGTTTACGGCTACAACTCAGTAGCGGCGCGTTTGTGCCATGGGCGTTTCACATGTGGGGGCATAATAAAATTAAAGAAACAAATAGGAAGTGAGGAAGTGAAACATTATACCTATTATTGTACTAACGCATTAAATGTTAGTTGATTGACTTGATTATTTTTTGTTTTCATTGGTATTGGAGCAAGCAAGCATGATGTAGCAAAATTAAGACACCGTACTTAAAAATAGATATTGAGCAAAGACGAAGTTTATAGATAGAGTAGTAAATATTAAAAACATTTAACGGGTAAAAATTACTTATTTTGATATCAGATTTGCCAGTGCTAAAAAACAATAGATTTCTGTAGCAAAACACTAGAACAGTAGATGAGTATCCAAAACAGTAGATCTGGCAACAGTGCACTCCACTCGACAAATCAAACGCATGTTACAAGGCGCAGGTGCAACTCACACTCCTGTCTCCTCAGTCTCCTGTCGTCAAATCAAAAGCAGCTAATATACCTATACAGGTTATAGTTTGTTATAGGTTCGTTTACTTATAAACACGAGAAGTGAACAAACAATTAAATTCTTTCATTTCCTCAAGATACCTCTTTTAAGATCAATGGATTACAGTACAGCATAGCCAGAACTACAACCGTCGTTTACCAAATTGAAAGCACGGTAAGTTTTATTTATCTTTGTATGCGTTACCAGGTTACCACTACATTGAATAGCCAAAAGTTTATGTTTATGTACAATAAAATTAAACTACCTATGTTGTTTTTGCTGTACATTCCTCTACAAATGTTAGTCTATTTTTCACTTACAGTACAATATAAATTCTCCTGAGAATGAGATTATTGTATTATCAGCGATCAAATGCCATGGTATTGAAGGATGACGCAATGCCTACCTGCATGACTTTCGGAAGATAACACTTCCGACGAATAACTTCAGATTACAAAGAGACCACGTGTCGAATGCTGACAATATTCTTACGGAAGCAGTGGTTGATCTGGACACAGTATAGCAAAACCGGATAGATATAAAATTGTAAGTACACAGTTTTGATGGACTGAAAGAATATCTGAATCAATGATGAATTTACTTTTTAGGAATACATGTCAACCAATGTGTGACAAATCTCCACAGACCTGTGAACTAGATCTACTTACTTCTGAAGATGAAGTAATTTTTTTACAGGAAAGGTGGCAGTTTTTTTGTTCACGTAAATGACTAAAATCCATTATTTATAGCAGAAATTGAAAGGGGTAGAATTTTTTTAAAAATTATAAGTTGCCTAGTGGTGGACGCACCCATATCAGTCATGTTGGAAAAGAACACGTTTAGACAAAACAAACTGTGATAGCGATATACTGAACCAGTGACTGGAAGAGAGACGCAAAATGTTTTGATTTGTCTAGTAAGTAATCTTGAAGCTTAGGTCCCTAATCATTGCGCTTGCATTGTAGCGGTTTGATGCCGACAGAGATAGCAGCTCTTCAGTTTTTTAAAGCGATTGCTCTCAGTATCTCCAAGTATGCTCTCATTTACATACTTTCCACATTTTATGTGAAGATTTATTAAGCGTTATATAGTGTGAATCTGTAACAAAAATGAGCTTATCCAAACTTCTTGAGTAGGTAACTTATTATAAAGCATACATCCAAATTAGCTAAATATTTGACAAATTAAAACTAAGAAACTATTACATAACTATAATATGACGATAATATTAATATCCACTGGATGGGAATTTCAGTTATAACGAAATCATCACCATCAACATTCGTTCAAAACGGACATAGAGACACATTTGATCTTCTGTTCAGAACTTCAAATTATTTCAATAGTTTTATGCAACAGTGTGACAAAATTTATTTATACAAATAAAAATAAACCTCAAGTGAGTCGAGTCAACAAGTTTATTAATTCAGATGTTAGGGCTAAGAATTATTGATGTATGTACCTATTGTTATTTACGATTGTTAGTGTTGTCAGATTAGAAATGTGCTTATTCGTATTATCCCTTTGTGACATGGCTCACTTGTTAGTATTACTGGTTTTGTTTATGTCTATCCTAGGCTTTATAATAGTGACTAGTCTATGCACAGCCAGTAGAATCAGTTCAAAAATTGCCTGCAAATAGAGCACCAACTTTCATTGTACCCCACAATGAATTAATGGGGGTTAATGAAATTAGAGCAGAATGTTGCAAATGGCGAATATTGACTTCAATAAGTTTAGAACTTTTAAAATGGTTGGCCGAACGACATTCATTAAGAAACGAACAAATGTGCACGAATTGTGAATTTGCCATGTCTTTCCCAAAAAGGAGCATATTAGCTGATCGGTACTGGTGGAAATGCAGGATTTGCGGTGTCTGCGCTTCACTGCGATAAGATTATTTTTTGCATACAGGGTGTCTCACGGAACTGGTACGTTAGAAGTTTCTCATGTCCTACTATTTCTGGAAAAAAAAAAAATTTTGGAATTAGAATTTACTCAATATGAGCTCTTCAGCTAAAATATTCTTACGTTAACTGTTACGTCCGGTCACTGGAAGTTGGTATCATCTTTGTTATTTTAACCCTTTCGCTGCGATGTCAAGGATGAGGTAGCGCGGACCGTGTGCGATGTTCGTAATGTTGGACCACCAATCATGAAACTTCTAGTTTCAATAATAACCGAGATATCAATTTTAACCATGAAAATCACCAAAAAATTTGTAAAATAAAAAAGAAAACTCAAAATGGTGATATTTAAGTATAGGGACACCTTATTAAAAATGATATATTTTGATACGTTGAAACCAAAAATATTAAATTTTTTCAGAAAATTTGTGTTCGTCATATGGTGAAAAACGCACAACAAATAGGTGGGTTTGATAACAACGGCGAATCAATCATCGTCGAAAGTAAAAAATAAAATTCTTTCATAGAAAATACTTAGAGGTCAGTGGAGAGATGGCCAGTGGGTTTTTGGCGGGATTGAAAGGAACACGCATCTTTTTTGGTTGAGGTTCCAAACAGAGCAAGGGAAATGCTGAAACCATTAAAATAACAAGGTATAAAAATATTTCTCATTATAACTATTTGCTATTAATAGTTTTGTTATATTTAGATTTATATTAACTGGAAGCACTATAATCTCAAATGCTTGGAGGAGCTATCATCATATAAATGAAATAGGTCGTGGCATTTATAATCATCTGGTGGTAATTCATGAATATAATTTTGTGGACCCACAAAATAGATTGATATCTACACACACAAAATATGGATAACATGTGGATGAGAGCTAAGAGCAAACTGCGACAGCAATTTGTGACATCAAGAGCGCTTTTCCCTCATATTTGCAGCAGCTTGTTTGGAAAAATAAGTTCAAAAATTCCACTTCTTTCGCTGTTTATTATATGTGCGTCTAAGCAGTTTCCATTTTAGTGTTCACCAGTATTTTTATTTATTCTTATTATTGTTTGAAAGCTGTTTTATTTTAATTGTTAGTGCAAAATGTTTTTTTTTTTTCATTTATGTTACCTATTACACAAACATATCTTGTTCATAGAAAATTGCTAGTAGACTCATGTTTATGTACGTGCAAACTTAGAAGTGTCACTATCATGTCTGTTTAGACATACTATAAATTCGTCTGCTCCACTACCATTCCCACCAGTCAGAACTCCCCTTGAGTGTTGCTAGCATAGCCAAGGACTTTGTGAGTGCAATCAAGATAAAATTATTGATGAGCTACTATCTCAGTTGCTGTCAAGCTGCTACAGCGGTAGGTATCTCCGGTCTCCGTTCCAGATACGTAGTCAATGGCAGTATAACTTATGCCCGCGCAAAAGCAATGATAAGAGACCTAAACTTCAAGATTACAATTGCAGGTAACTCGCAATAATGAAGATTAAACACATCTGAAACTTGTGGACTGGTTAAAAGGACAATTTTCTGATACACCTTTTTGTTTATTGCCTCCAGGGCTGTGGAGTTGGAGTCGGAGTCGGAGTTGTGGAGTCAGAGTTCAGACTTATTTCAGAGGAGTCAGAGTTGGAGTTGGAAAAAATGTATCGACTCCGAGTTAAGTCTTTTACAAAGTACCTACCTACATACATATGTAAATAATCAAATTACATAACACACTTTCCAAAAGTGAACACTATTAACAAAAGTAATCTGACAGAAATTTGAAAAAGGAAATTTGAACATGGGTGTTAAAATGAGATTGAGAACTAGTGCCAGGGTTCAATGTAGTATCATTTAATCAGAACCTATACCTGTAGCCATAATTATAAATATTTTCAGTTTTGAAAATAGTTGCAGATGATTTAAGGGAATCTTTGTAGGAGAATTAGCTGGAGCTATGCTGTCCCTCACAACGATTGAATCGCCGAGTTCGAAAGCGGTACATGTCCATAGGATTTACTGTGGACTTGCCTGTTTTCTACCTCGGCGATTCAATTTTATAAACATTAATTTTGTTTTTATTAGAATGAATTTTATATATATTTATATACTGTATACACTGTGCTTTTGTTGTTAGAGATAGAAAGTCCATTAAATGGACAAAGTCGTACCGTATGTTCTCTAATGAGAAAACAGTTTGATAATTGATAATGATTTCAGAGATATTTTGAATAAACAAAGAAATTACATTTTATAAATAACGTTTTAGTTTGTGTCCTATCAATAGATCTTTTTGATATCTTCTAGGCCGTTTTTATTTACATTTAGATTGTCAGTTTAAATACTTTTGCTAACAAATTCACTTAACATAAAACTTCTGTTCTTCCTGTGGGTTCAGCATTTGTTTGTGAGTAATTTGATATGCACAAGCCGTATGTTTTTAATACAATCAAAATACTCGAATAGAAATTTAATTTAGTAAATTTGTTTCTTATTTTTCCTGTTAGTGTGTCAGTTTTCATAGCAACCTTAATATTACGCGGTTGTATTATTCTGTGTCAAAATTGTAATTATGTACATGTAAGATTACACATAATTATTTGAAAATATTTTTGTATGCAATTTTTCTGCCGTTGGCACTGGAGTCAGAGTCGAACCACGAAAAATATCTGGAGTCGGAGTCGAGAATTTTTTTACCGACTCCACTGCCCTGGTTGCCATACGCTGTGTGGGAAGTTTCAGAAATTGAAATAAAAGTGCTTTTAGGCATTTCAGAGAACCATTTTATGACATTCAAATCTTATGTCTGTAGATGCATCGTTTCTTGGTCCGTTTATACTTTGGAAACTATTGGATAGAATTATTTACTATTCGACCCAAGCACGAAAACGTATTATCAATACCATTAGTATTTCTATATCTTTGTCGTGTGGGAAGTTTTGTGCAAAAGCGTTTTATTACACATATATGTATTTAATTAATATATTTATTAAAATAATTCATGTATACGTGAGTTGTAAAGTTTTTGCCTATATCTTAATTCTTCCTTCCAAAAGGGTAGGGTAGGTATATTATGAAGTACATTAATAAAACAAAATACCTGCTACAAAAAGAATATTACTCAAACTTTACAAAACGAATATATAACTTTCATATATTTTTTAAAATGTTGCATTCTTGTAATTATAACATGGTCAAAATATTACATTGTTGCAGAACGTTGTTGTAGACACGTAGCAGAAATATTTGCTTGTTTAGTGGGTTCCAATATTTAACAAATAATATAATTTATACTAATATCTATATAATCTCTTAGTATACTGTATGCATTTCGTTGGAACATGGTTTGAACATACTATGTACACGAAATTGAATAGATTTAATTTACCCATAAATAACGTTAAACAACGCAAAATAACTTCATAGACCTAAGTATGGCAATTAACTGCGAAATCACTGTCATTTTAAAAGTACAGAAAACGACCAATTAAGTTAGTTGTCTCCGATCTGTGGATATATGTAATTTAAAAATTGTCTAACTTAAGACAAAGAAAAAATATTGCTTTTTATTTGTACAAATAATGAAACTGGAGTCATTTTGAGTTTTCTAGTCGACGATTCGACGATGATATGGTCCTTTCACAATCGACATATCAAAAACCATTTTCGTAAAATGCGGAAATAGGCCGCGCCATCTAGTTTTTGATATCTGAACCGCCGCTATTGTAAACATGCTTGCCAACTCGTTACAATACTTCAGAATACAATTCTAGAGAAGTTAGGAAAAAATAACTAGTCTTATCGTAAATCGTAAACAGTTAATGTACTTTTATACTGTATTACAGCAGACAATAATCAAACGCCATTGCTATCGGAAAGCATTTCTATATTTGTAGTCCACATTTTTTAACACTAAAATTTGCATAAATAACGTGCATAAATATTACAATCCTTTCCGATGGCAATGGCATAAGGACCAATAGAATCGAATGGTAGCGATCATTTCACGATTAACGTATAATTAAGATCATGAACATTTTCTAAAATAAAATCAATAAACACAATGTCAAAAAGTGAGCAAAATATTTTCCTTTTCAGGGGTTGTCAACTTGACACCGCTCACATGATTTCGAGGAGAAGTAGGCGTGTTTGGAACAAAGATGCTGACATCTATTATCTAACAACGTCAGTACAGAAATATGGCTTTTGCACAAGATGTCGCTGGCAACGCTAAAACGAATTGGTTTATTGTGGCCGGCGGGTGTCGTGGGTGACCTTGTTTTCTTTGTTTGGCGTAGGTCTTGTGCAGGACTTATCTCAAATATAAAGTCACCACAAATGATGTTTTTTTTTTTCGACACCAATCTTGTTGGTGTTAGTAGGTACTTGTGTTCTATATGTATGTTGTTTAAAGTAAACATTTAGATAGCGAATTGTATACGGAAGAGGTTAAGTTTATTTTGTTGGTTCTGATTGACCCGATTGACCTGGTTGTGTGTATTATGAAAAATATGTACATATCAGTCGCCTAGGTACAAATACCAACATATCAAAAGTTGACGAAAACGATTTTAACCTCAAATGTGACTTACATAGAGGCGAAAGGCGTCCAACGCCATAACTAACCATGACCTAACCATTTTTATAAGCGTTGTTATTGTCACGGGTAGGCAATACAACATCAAAAGGTCAAATGACCTACTTTCTTTATGATTCTAATCTTTAGAATAGAGTTTATAAATTACAAACATCACATAATTTTCGATTCAAATCAGAAATTAAATACATTCCAACGTTTGTCTGTCTTGCAACGTTGCCAGAAAATCAGGTAATAGACTGTTGTATTGAAATGCACAATGCGCCCCTATTAATTCCTACATATGGCTAGGGGCGTAGCTTGTGACGTCCAATTTGGTACCGCTGAATCCTCGAATCCTTCAACTTTACCAATCGTTCTGTTTGCAACAGTGCGCATGCGCGCACTGTTATACAGTATAATAAATAATACCTAACTATATTATTAAAATATCATAAAAGAACCTCAAAATCACCCAATCAGGCCGAATAACATAAACAACCGCCCCCTATATTCGTTCTATTCGACAATTTGCCAAATTAAACCGTTACCAAAATGTGACCTCTGTCAAAGTCAAATCGATTCATTAACTGCCGTTTGTACAGACGTGCGTCGTTAGCGGCTGTCGGCCGGATGCGAAACTGGTAAAAGCGAATAAGTCACCTCGATTACAAATACACATTCAAGGTAACGCTTATCCTCTCCCACTTATTGACAGACCACGTGATTATATTTGTAACGGCCGGCGCCGCGCGCCGTCGCAAAGTGTCTTGCCCTTGCCTTGCCAGGCTTGCCACTTGCCAGTTCACTCCACAATGTCAGGCATGGCGTGTCGACTCTGTTTGGACAGTGAAAATGTTGTTGATATTTTCCATGCAGATCTTACAAACTCGGAACGTCTGCGGACTTGTATTTATCTAGCTACTGGAATAAACGTAAGTTTATTATTATTATTATACAAACGTATGTGGTTACCGATTCACGCTCAATGCACGCAGTTGTGTTCAGGTTAGTGTGGTGTCTTTAGAATGTGCTATTTTTTATTACTCTACTTCGTATGTCCGTAAACAAGTATACAAGTGTAGTGGTTGTTTACATCATAACAACGAATTCGAGTGTAAATGTAAACAGCTGTTGGAATAATGTCGGACGGATGTTTTGTCGAAGAGTTTCCGTTTCGCTCGCTCATGCGCATTTGCAGTTTCACGTTTGCGCATGAGCGTAACGACGGTTTTATGCGAAAATGATGTGCATTTTTTATTACTACGCTTATCTTAACTTAACTTGTTCTTTGTTTGTTAAAATGTTACGTTAAAATATTGTAATCGATATTTTCCCTACTTCCCAATGTCCAATCGTGTTGAAATTTTGCGTATGCAGAGATGTGCGATGACAATCCATAAATTGATTAATTGAATTTTTTTTAACATTTAATGCATTTTTGTTCATGCGTAGTATTTAAAAAATGTTTTTTACATAAAGTTATTTTACTACGCTTATCTTAACTGGACTTGGTTTTTGTTTGACACGTTAAAATCTTGTAAACGAGATGTTACCTACTTTCGTTTGCCCGAATTTAATTTTGCATGTGGACAGTTGTCCGGTGACAATGTATGAATCTACAAAAATATGTAGTTTAGAAAAAAAGATTACCCCCCACATTTACTGTGGTTGTAGGTATATTGAGTTTGGCACATATGTTCGGCTATCTGTCCATCTGTGTATACGATAACTAACTGCCGTAATTTTGAAGTTATTGATCTGATATTTTAAATTAAAAATTGAGGACAAGTTCGTGAATCGGCAAAATCTGCTAAATTTTTCAAAAAATATTTTACGCTGGGGGGTTTTTAACTTCAGCACGGCTGAAGATAATTTTTTTACTAGCTTTTTTTGCAATAATTTTTGATTAATCAAGTAGGTCATCAAATATTCATATTTCCTCATTGTTTCCAACACCGCGGGAGACCACGGTTACTTATTACCGGTATGTAGTAAGTAGCGAGAAGTTGCTATGGTGGGTAATTTGTTTTGTGATATTCATGCTTTTTTGACAATGAAATGCGTGTTGTTTGTCAATTTGTTAAACTAAAGTCCCGTTCAGCTTAGTGTTATTGACAGTGGTAACAGCCGCCATTATCGTATTTCTCTTTTTTTTGGGATATTGCCATGTGCACAAAGCTTTGTGCGATTAACGGACAGACGTACGTTAAAAACCTCTGCGTAAACCTGGGATTGAACCCAGGGAGGCTACTCTCGTCATCTTTTTTAAGCGAATGCGAGACTTTTCGAAGGGAGTGGGGATATCACCGGTTGCCCTCCGGTACGTATCTAGGAGCAAGTTCGCTTGTTGCTAAGAACAATAACGCACGCGCCACGCCCATACGTTTCAATCAAACTTATGGGAACGTATGGGCGTGGCCCGTGTTAACATACGCGCTAAGAACAATAACTGTTCTTAGCAACACGCAAACTTGCTCCTAGATACGTACCGGAAGGCAACCGGTGATATTCCCACTCCATTCGAAAAGTCTCGTATTCGCTTCAAAAAGATGACGAGAGTAGACTCCCAGGGACCCAATTCTCGTCATCTTTTTGAAGCGAATGCGTGAGTTTTCGCATGGAGTAGGGATATCACCGGTTGCCCGTATCTGTGAGCAAGTTTGCTTGTTGCTAAGAACAATAAGACACGCGCCACGCCCATACGTTCCCATACGTTTGATTGAAAAGTATGGGCGTGGCGCGTGCGTTATTGTTCTTTGCAACAACCTAGATAGAAATTGTATTATATAAACAAAATGAAACATATACTTTTTTTGTGCTGAATTTTACAAGTAATTTTACACAGGAGCTGGCATTTCGAAAGCATGACAGTTTTGTGGCAAAATGCAAAAAACCGCGAAAGTACACGTTAGGGGTAGCTTTTAGGGGGTTTAATGAGCGGCGAACTCTGCCAGATTGTTGGCCTGTAGTTTGCACAAACACAAGGTGTATTTCTAAAAAATGCGAAGCGGTATAAAATCGGTTGGATAAATCGTTCACCAGAGATCTTGTAGCTCTATACGGAACAAAGGCTGGGCATTAGGAATGCCAGAATGCAAACAAATCAAAGTTATGAGGAAGCTGAAGGGTTAATATATAGAGCAGACATTGCTGAATGAGGGTAAGAAGCTATTTAAAAAAAACTTGAGAAACATCAGATCGGGAAAAAGTAAATCGCGTTTTACTCAAAACTACGTTTTTCGACCTGGTTGATATTATAAAAAAGAAGCTGTTGCACCTATCAAACCGAAAATTTTATGACGTGTTCTGCACACATGTTGTTATCGTCCCTACTAGAATTATGATTATTCATTCATATATAATCCATTTTTTAAAACTTAGAAACGTAGAAAAACGAGGCTGAAAATTTCAAAAGCCCGCCATTTTGTTTTTGTTAAACGTTTGTGGATAATTGAGGTAGGGACGATAGCGATAAGTTTTCTCTTCAATAATGTCTTTTATTTTTTTCTCTCAGAAGCTGCAAAGTTGAGTTATCGTGTCAGCCAGATTCAAGTAAAGGAAACCTTAAAGGTGTAAATTGGTAGCGACGTCTGCGTCCTCGGCCACGTCCGGTTGCCTAGCACTGCCATAATAAGTATTAATACTTACCATAATACTTATTATGGCAGTGCTAGGCAACCGGACGTGGCCGCGGACGCAGACATCGCTACCAATTTACACCTTTAGGCAGCCCATGCTAGCGAGATTTTCCATTAAAAAAGTATTATTTTATTTTGTAGCACTAAGATCTCCTCTTTCATGTATTAAAAGTTTGAAATAATAATATACATTCATTTATATGGAAACAAATCTTGAAAAAAGTCTTGGAGAATGGGAACTGACCCCTTAATCAGCTGTCTTCTAATAATCCTAACAACGCCAAAAAATGGTGTTGTCACGTGCTCAGCAAGTGGACTTCGAAGCCGCGGTTGCAAAAGCGTTCGGTGACGGGGAGTTCGATGGGCCGTCTCCAAAATTTTTAAGGAGGTTCTGAGGGACGAAACTCGGAGAATGCGGGTAGAGTTTAAGGAAATTGACGACCTGGCAAGTGAGAACCAGCCGCTGACGGCAGCGAACGCAGCAATACGGAAGAACTGTGAGGAAAGAACGGATCGGCTTGAGCAATACACCCGCAGAAATAGTATACGAATCTTTGACCTCCCTGAGTCAGCTAACGAGAATACTGAGGAGGTTGTTGTAGACCTAATGAGGAATGAGATCGGCATGGACGTTGATGCATCGGTAGTCGATTGTTTTGGTCAGCCGAGGAACGCTGGCTCGTTTGAACGGTCAATCATTCGTGACGCACAAGGTAGAGGTTACAGTGATATCCAACAAGTCAAAGCTGAAGGGCACTGATGTTTTCATGAGGGAGGACGTTACAAAGAGAAGGGCCGATGAATTGAAGAGGCTATGAAAGACGCACGGATGGAAGAAGGTGTGGTCCAGGGATGGTTCGATATTTGTGAAGGAAGAGGTATTTGTGCAGGTACTGGAAAGTTTTTATTAGAGCGGAAGTGCGGTTTTGGCAGATATCACAGTGTCGGTGTTTGTTTCCGTTTTTTTGCCTCGCAGGTTGTTTCGTTTTTCATATTGAATTTGTTTATTTATTTTATCAAGTTGCTGATTGATGGGTTGTTAAATTTTTTCTTTACTTTCCTAATTGTATTTACACATTCCTAGTTTTATTGCTGCTGTTGATATATTTTTAGGCTGTCAGTTTTCTTTTGCTGTTTACCTTTCGCATATGTTTTGATGAGACGCTTGTACGTTTTTAAACATGCATCTGCATTTACATTTATTTTTCTGTATACGGTCATTTTTTATCATTGTTCGGGCTGGTTTTTTAATTGCGGTTTAGCGGAGTTTAAGCAAAGTATCGTTAGACTCCGCATAGCGCGTATATGGGGCCTAACGATAGTTTAAGTTAAACTCTGCTAAACCGCAATTGAAAAACCCACCCTTAGGGTATTATAATTTGTTATTTCTGATTGAAAGTAGAAACAGTTTCTATGCAGGTATACCAAGCGGTTTATTTATTTTTGTATTCTTGCTTCGTGATTTAATTTTATTTGTAATTCATTATACACACTTATTTTATTTTTTTTATTTGCAACTTATAATATATTAATTTGGGTACTTAGTTTTATTTTTTTATTCTGTGGCATATGAAGGTTGCACATTTGAATGTACGTTCGATAATGGATAAGTTGTTTGATCTTTCGGAGTTGGCTGCTGCTGGTGGCTGGCGTGATGGCGTGTCGGAGACCTGGTTGACTGGTGACCACGAGGGACTGCTTGTTATTGCTGGTTATGATTTTGTTGGGGCTTCGCGCTCAGTAAGGAGTGGTGGAGTGAGTTTGTTTTTGAGTCAGCGTTTCAAGTACTGTGTGCGTAGCAGTTCTGTGTTTCCGGATTTGGAGCAGAGTTGGGTGAGCGTTTGAGTAAATGGGTTGCATTTTGGTGTTGGGTGTAGATACCGCCCCCCTAACGGCAATTTTGATAATTTTTAAGCTTCATTTGAGGACGCTGTCTCTGAAGTTGTGCTGAATTGTGACCGTATCGTGGTTCTCGGGGACTACAGTATTGATCTGAAGCTAGCTTTGGATATGGAGGATTTGGGTGTTCAGTCTGTTCATCACCTGTCGGATCATTGTCTAGTGTTTTGTACTGTACAATCTCCAAAACAGGAGCGGCTGTTCGAGCAACGATATGTTCGCAACTATAGAGTTTATTTGATTACGATCTTTTTCACAATGACATTATAAACAGTCTCTGGCATTTAGTATTTGGTGCGAAAGCGGTGGATGATAAAGAGGCGTTTTTCGGTCATACTATAACAGCACTTTTGAGACGTGGATGCGCCGATACGGTTGGTTCGATGCCGTGCTCAGTCACCTGTCTACATAACGGGCACTGTTAGGCTGTTGATGTCTATTCGGGATAAGGCCTGTTGACGGGAATATTATAAAGGTCTCCGAATTTATACTGCTTCTGCAATAACGCGCAAAAAGAGGGTATATTTGAATCAACTGGATGCGGGTGGTAGTTATAGAGAGTTGTGGAGTGGTTTGCGTGCGTTTGGTGTATGTCGGAAAGACAGTGTCTGTGCCCGAGAGTTTGGGGTCCCGAAGTCCCGAGGAAGTCAACCATTTGTTTAGTTACGGAAATCTGTGAGAACGTTACCGCGGGTCGAGCTGATCTTCGGTCCTTCCGTTATGCAAACAGAACGAAGTACTGTGCGTTTTTCAAATAAGTTGAGCGGTCTAGAGAGTTGCATAAACATTAATTCTATAGGCGGACAAATCTAGGATTGTTCCACTATAGTAATAATATGTAACACAGTATTTCCCTAGTCTACTTCAATTTACTGCCATATCTGAGGAGACTGTGGAGAGGATTTTGGAAGGTATTTGGACCGGGCAGTAAGGGAGGAAGGTACTGCGATCCAGATGATGAGGCTTTGTTGTCCTGTTTTTGTTCTCTTTATTGCTCATATTGTTAATACATGTAAAGTGCATGGTGTGTACCCCGAGATGTGGAAGACCGCAAGAGTTGTGCCGGTACCGATGCTGCGGAAAACTTGTCAAAAACTCAATTGTGCACTAGTCTTGTTCTGTCCTGTTTTGATTATTGTGACATTGTATACCGTCCCTATATTAGCGTTCTTCTCTACAACTGTCTTTGGGTTACGCTTTCGGAATTAATAATTCTTACAGACGTTATTTCAATTGTAATCAGATACAGCAAATTACGAAAGTATGCATTCCGCAAGTATTCATGATTTTCTTAATGCAATGAAAGATGAAATAAAAAACTGCTGGGGAATATTGAAGGAACTGCGACATTGGCAGAAGCAACCGTATTTGAAACAACAGAGAAATCCATGATTGATCTTTCTAGTGGGAGCAAAGATCCCTTAACTTTGACTGTCGCATACATAGACAATATAAGCGAGGAGGTGATGGAGGTAGCTAACGCAGATGAATCAGTATCTGACCAAACAATGCCAATAATCAAAGCTCCGATGGCTTTGTTGGTAGTTTTCTCTACATGGTACTTGAATGTGAGTTTACTGTCCAGCAACGCGGATACACTTGATCTCCTTCGCTGTGGCAGTGGTTATCAAAAAGGTGCATGCCCCTCTCATGCCCGTATGCATAGTTGATCTCCGGCGACTCTCCGGACTGTTTCCGTCCGCCAGTTCTAAAATGCAGCGGAGAGACAATCGCCAACAAAATCCCGCATGCTCACTGCAAAATTTTCTGGAGATTTACTGGGAGTAGTCAGTACCATCTCCGGAGATTCTCCAGCAGTCCAGTCATTCTAGATTTGTATGTACGTTGTATTCGAAATATTAATTACAGTAGATGACACTGATTCTAATCGATAGCTTATGGTTTCAGTAGTAACAATTAAAATGTTTAGAATCATAGTTAATAGTAAAATATGTTATTAATTTCAAAAAACCATTGAAAAATTGTGCCTGTCAGATTTTAATCCTTTACTCCGCGAAACTCTCTCCCTTCATCGCAAAACTAACTAGTAAGAAAATTATCTTCAACCTGGCTGAAGTTGAAATATACCCACCGTAAAATATTTTAAAATATATATAAAATTGAATATAAAATTGAGTTAACTGATTTGACCATTCACGACCTTGTCCTTATTTTTTTAAGAGATAAGCTTGTATACCAAATTTCAGATCATTTACTTCACATTACCTTCATAGACCACATGACGTTTATACACTACTCGA
Organism: Melinopterus prodromus; assembly: GCA_964023965.1. Taxonomy (NCBI): domain Eukaryota; kingdom Metazoa; phylum Arthropoda; class Insecta; order Coleoptera; family Scarabaeidae; genus Melinopterus; species Melinopterus prodromus. The sequence continues at coordinate 51,316,184 of OZ030391.1, read as the reverse complement.
TGTGAAGCTACCCTATCCCACGTATGTGGGGCATAAGAAACCGCTGATAGAAATGACATGTGGTAGAGTTCTCAGCGTAAGCGTGCTCGACGGTGCACCCAATCTTCGATGAAAGTGTAACCTTTCAAATCGCAGTGGGTACGGATAACGCGTTAGTGGTTCGGGCGGTGACTCGTCAAACGTGGATTCCGGAAGGCTTCCGACACGACCTTCCGACCTTTTTTTTCGGGAGGAGGGGAAAGTGAGTTACGCACACTACCAACGGCGGTGCAATGTCGGTGGTAGTGTGGGGCTCAATCTTGTCACTACCGACTAAAAACCTCTCCTCTTGTTACCACCCATGTTCTGAGGCACCGGATACCTGTAAGGGTTTTGACCATCGCTGCCTCTGGGTTTGTGCTTGGTTAACTCTTTCGTTCTCCATCTTCTCCCTTGCCTTTACGATGTCACCGGGGTTCTTCTACCCCCACTTCCACACTCGCCGGAACGATGCACAATCATCGCGTTTCACCGCAGGTCCAACACCGCGCAAGCACATCTCACTCCCACGTTTGCTCACATATGCACCCACTTTCTCACAACGCTGCTGCAGGCACAGCCTCTACTCTGTTGCTCTCTCTGCTGCCTCTCTTCGTCTAAGCACTTCGGTGAACCTTCGATGGCTGTCCAGTCCTCCATACTTCTCAGCATAGCCTCTATGATGTTGAGTAGTGTCAGCTGCAGGTTCCAGGTGCACAGTACCCTAAAACCACCGGGGGCTACCCTATACAAACTCTTCGGCGCACGGTACCCTAAAACCACCGGGGGCTACCCCATACCATGGTACCTAGCTGTGGGTCAATGGCCGCCCTTCTACGATGTGTACATAACTTGAGTAGATGTTTGCGCAAGTGGCCTCGCCGGCGACTCGTCCAACGGTGTTGGGGAAGCCCGACTAACACCAGTACCGAGGGGAAGGAGGACCCCCATGGCTGGTGGGTGCTTACGAGGTCTTATTTGTATCATGGGGACCTACGTGTGATGGTACCATTGGTGCACAACAACTTATTTTAGGGATATTACAAAAAACCAGCCATGGCTTTAGTCAACTGGAGACGGACTCTCGGGGGCAGACACGTTTCCTAGGCGGTGTATTTTGGAAGCTGTATGGCACAAGCTGAGTCAGCGTGCCGACCCCTTTGGGGCGGTAATCTATTTCCAATGTCCCTGCTCAGTACACCGTCTTTCTATGAAATTCAAAGCTCCCTGCATCGTTTCTGATACGGTTGTTTCTAATTTCCCTCTTACCAGTATTGTGATGTCGTCCGCATGTGCAATAACTTTATGACGTGCTACAACTAGCCCCCTTAGGAAATCGTTCACCACCACGAGCATAATGTAGGAACTGGTGATCCACAAACTTGCATAACGCCCACGCCCTCTCTAAATCGTGTGAGAGAGGAGCCAGCATGGAGTAACGATTATACTGGCAAGCTCAAAACTCGCGATATACCCCCTACTTTGCTTCTCATCGGCTCATGACATGGCCATGCCAGACACTGAAAAGTGAAATATTTTGCACGCTTGTTGACATGACTTATTTGTATTAATTTATTGATTTTATTTTAGAAAATGCTTATGATGAAGATTTAAAGAATAAATTGGAACATCGAACTAATTTAATTATTGAAATATTCAATAAGCCATAAATTTTCATGTAGTTGGTATTCCTTGCACACACGTGTTTATTGACATCACCGCCATTTATTTAAATCCACGACTTCTACATCTGCAGTTTGGTTTGTTCGATATTTTTGTGTTTCTGCATCCAAGCGCCTTCGAGTGGAATATTGCTATTGCTTTGTGTTTGGTCATAGGGCTTCCTTGCTTTACACTTTAGTTTATGAATCCTGGATTAGTTCCCTTTACTACCTAGTAAACATCCGAACACCTTATACCGTCCCAATAACAAACTTCTCGGATATACGTTTCCAATCCTAGAATTTCGTTTTGTTTAAAAATCGCGGGCGATAACATTAAGCCTCATTTACATTGGTAAGTAGGAGGGCTAGTAACTTGTATGCCTACTAGCCTTGCAAGTTTACTGTCCTTCTAGTGGCGGTTAAGTTGGTGTTTACATACAAAACGGAATTTTTCTTCTTAGTGCTAGTTATGGTATGGCGAAAACAACATGGTTCGCTATCATAGTCGTCTTTCTCGCTCATAATAGAATTCTTGGCAAAGTCGACTGAAATAGGCTGTTTTGAGAGTTTCGGAATGTGTAATTAATTAAATTAATATAATGATTGAGGACCGTATTCGCCCAAAAAGACTTAGGGTTAGAGACTGGATTGGTAGAAGAAACACCAGAGGAACGTCAGCCCTTTTATTAAAAGTCCTCTCCATCGAAGATCCTGTTGATTTTTTGCCGGCCCTCCGCAAATGAAAATTCCTCCATGCCCATTTCCTCAACAATGTTTACTTTATCATACACAGTATAATAATAATAATACACGCCTTAACATCCCCCAACAGCTTTCGCCACTACGGGGGCATCGGCAGGCCCGAATTGTCATTATTATGGCCCGCGTCTGTGGCTCGTCGTAAGTTGTTTGGCTTTCAGCATTCGCCGAGGAGTAAAGGAAAACCACAGAAAAACCTTCACCCTGAAAGCAGCTGCGCTACAGTATGATAAAGTATTGTAATCGTGCCGAAAAAAAAAGAGATTTTAACAGAAATAGGTCTTTTTGGGTTCCCTGAAAATTTTTGACTAACAAAACAAACAAAAAAATCACAAAAAAATGTCTGTGTGTGCGTGTGTATGTCTGTGTTTATTTGTGTATGTGTGTACTCAATTTTTGTGGCGACGATTCTGGAGAAACTACATTACTAACTACTTACATTACAGAAAGTTCATTATTAGAAGTTTTATGACTAAACTTAGAGCTGTAAAGATTTTAGTTGAAAAGGGTCCAAAATAACTGGATGTTTCCTCTAAGCATTTTTCAAAGATTTTGAGCTGGCATTTCTGTAATTTTGTCAAAATAGTTAAATAATAAATTAAAGTAGAGGAAATTTTGTACAATTTATGTCTATGAAATTTTTTGGTAAAACTAATAGTTAAGCTGTATGAGCAAATTCTTTTTGGTCGAGATCGTGTCGGCATTAAAACAGTTAGCCAGGATTTGACAATTATTTTCCTTCTAACAATAGCTAGTGTCAAACACTGTTTTTTGACAATACCTATTGTCAATATTATCAAAATATCTGTCAAATCGTGGCTAACTCGTTTTATTTTAATGCAGACACGATCGATCTCGATCAAATAGAATCTCATGGAGCTAAACCATTAATTTTATATATTGTATGTTCCTGGCCACATCAATAATTAAAAGAAAAACACTCAGAACGGCCACGCGGGTGTGCACTAGTGATGGGAAATTCGACTCTTTTAGGTGATTCGTATCATACGAATCAATTCAGAAAAAGATTCGTATCAAAAGATTCGTTCATTTCGTTCAGTTCGTACAGACAAAAGATTCGTTCAGTACGAACGAATCAAGTGATTCGTTCAGTACGAACGAATCGGATGAATCGTTCAATTCATTTACTGAGTCTCTCGTAGTCACCCGTATCCGTACCCGTATCGGTACACGTACGTCGTACACAGTGTAATTGCATGCTCACCGGCAGATCGGCACTCAACCTATATTTATTGGTGTAAAAGTTAACGATTAACGGTTAACTTTAACTTCCGTTACATTTGTCACAAATTAACGGACTATCGGTTAACGAAGTTAAGTTTTTCGTTAACGGAATAACGATTAACGATGTTAACTTTCTGATTAACTTTGTCCAGCTTTGATAATATCAAGTTAATGTTCGTAGTGGTTCGTAGCGGAAACGTCAAGATACAAACATGACAGCCGGTTGTTTACAATGTCGGAAGAATCAATATGTATTCAGAAAATCTCACCTTTTTGGGGTGGTTGTGTGCGTTGAACATCTTAAATCGTTGCTAGGGACTTCAATACACACTGGTCACTGGTCGCATTTATCCATCATTTATCACTCAAATCTATGCTCAAATCAAACGAATTAATACCCTATGGGTATGGCGTATAATATTGAAATTAGTCCGTATGTAAACAAGCCAGATGCACGGATTCCACTGAGTCCGAGACTGCTCTTATTGAGCCGGCCAATCACGATTCACGTCGCTCCATATAATTTTGACTGCGTTGGTCAAGTTGGCAGTTTATAAGTCAAAATAACAAATAATTCTTTATACCTGCCTAGATAACATGATTGCTGCTAGTATTAGTATTATGTGTATTTGTAATTTTTATTATTGTGATACAAAATGGTCGGTTATGTTAAATATTCTTAATTAATTTTGTATCTAGTAGGCAGTGGCGTAGAATATCCACAGGCGTAGGTAACAAAAAATTGTCAAAAACAAAAAGTACAAGTTAAGATGCGTTCTGATTATCGTTAATGGCAGTGATAACACGCCATTATGTTTAAGTACATGCTAACTATTATGTGTCACTATCACGTCTGCTACCACTACATTACCACCAATGAGAACGCATCTTCAATATGTACTGCTACATAGTACGAAAGTAGGTACTGTGCAGTGTGCGACTGTGCGAGTCGAGAGTCGGTACGGTTCGTTCAGAGTCCTTCAACTAGTTCGATTTCGTCCATATACGGATCCCGGTGCGAACGACTCAGTACCACTCAGTACGTACGAGTCATACGAACGAATCAATACGTACGAGTCCTACGAAGGAATCAATGCGTACGAGTCAGACGAACGAATCAATACGTACGAGTCATACGAACGAAGTCAGTACGAACCTAGTGATTCGTATCATACGGTTCTTTTTAAAGATTCGTTCAATTTGAACGAATCATACGAAACCCGGCCACCTCTAGTGTGCACTATATCGTGTTTGTAAAGCCTCATTTACATTGGTAAGTAGGAGGGCTAGTAACTTGTATGCCTACTAGCCTTGCAAGTTTACTGTCCTTCTAGTGGCGGTCAAGTTGGTGTTTACATACAAAACGGAATTTTTCTTCTTAGTGCTAGTTATGGTATGATGAGAACAACATGGTTCGCTATCGTAGTCGTGTTTCTCGCACAAAATAGAATTATTGGCAAAGTCGACTGAAATAAGGCTGTTTTGAGAGTTTCGGAATGTGTAATTAACTAAATTAATATAATGATAGAGGACCGTATTCGCCCAAAAACACATAGGGTTATAGACTGGATTGGTAGAAGAAACACCAGAGGAACGTCAGCCCTTCTATTGAAAGAACTCTCCATCGAAGATCCTGTTGATTTTTTGCCGGGCCTCCGCAAATGAAAATTCTTCCATGCCCATTTCCTCAACAATGTTTACTTTATCATACAAAGTATAACAATAATAATAATATTAATACACGCGTTAACATCCCCCAACAGCTTTCGCCACTACGGGGGCATCGGCAGGCCCGAATTGTCATTCGTATGGCCCGCGTCTGTGGCACGTCGTAAGTTGTTTGGCTTTCAGCATTCGCCGAAGAGTAAAGGAAAACCACCTCTGAGGAGACTGTGGAGAGGATTTTGGAAGGTATTTGGACCGGGCAGTAAGGGAGGAAGGTATTGCGATCCAGATGATGAGGCTTTGTTGTCCTGTTTTTGTTCTCTCTATTGCCCATATTGTTAATACATGTAAAGTGCATGGTGTGTACCCCGAGATGTGGAAGACCGCAAGAGTTGTGCCGGTACCGATGCTGCGGAAAACTTGTCAAAAACTCAATAGTGCACTAGTCTTGTTCTGTCCTGTTTTGATTATTGTGACATTGTATACCGTCCCTGTATTAGCGATCTTCTCTACAACTGTCTTTGGGTTACGCTTTCGAAATTAATAATTCTTACAGACGTTATTTCAATTGTAATCAGATACAGCAAATTACGAAAGTATGCATTCCGCAAGTATTCATGATTTTCTTAATGCAATGAAAGATGAAATAAAAAACTGCTGGGGAATATTGAAGGAACTGCGACATTGGCAGAAGCAACCGTATTTGAAACAACAGAGAAATCCATGATTGATCTTTCTAGTGGGAGCAAAGATCCCTTAACTTTGACTGTCGCATACATAGACAATGTAAGCGAGGAGGTGATGGAGGTAGCTAACGCAGATGAATCAGTATCTGACCAAACAATGCCAATAATCAAAGCTCCGATGGCTTTGTTGGTAGTTTTCTCTACATGGTACTTGAATGTGAGTTTACTGTCCAGCAACGCGGATACACTTGATCTCCTTCGCTGTCGCAGTGGTTATCAAAAAGGTGCATGCCCCTCTCATGCCCGTATGCATAGTTGATCTCCGGCGACTCTCCGGACTGTTTCCGTCCGCCAGTTCTAAAATGCAGCGGAGAGACAATCGCCAACAAAATCCCGCATACTCACTGCAAAATTTTCT